>CAADRB010000010.1:3136276-3155970 GCA_900708905.1 Hymenolepis diminuta
GCATCAGCGAGAGGCTGTCATTGAGGACTTCCGAAAGGCCAATTGCCGTGTTCTCATCACCACAAATCTCTGCTCTCGTGGCCTAGATGTTCCACAGGTATGTTCCTTTTATTTCGAACTATCTTTTTCCACCCACATGAGTTAAAGTATTATTAACCTACAGAGGTAGAATGAGTGTTTCAAGTTGAGGTTTGACTGCTACCGATCGACATCTTTATGATCGTCTTTATGACATGGTTATAACAATAATTTAGTGGAAAGGAAACCAGTTCGATCGTTGCAATTTTACCCATATGATTTCTTAAAGGCAATTTTCTTTACTATTAGCATTGGGACCATGATATTAATTTTACTCATGGAAAAATATTAAAATAATGGCAAAGGATCTGTTAAGGAGAAGTAAGAGCTAGGGACGGGGATGAAAAATATATTTTAAAGGATATTTTTTGGATCTCTCCGTTTTATTTCCTTTATCTTTGAGATGGCAAACATTTAAAATAGGAGGTGGTATTTTTCAATGATACCAGTTAGCCATCATGATGCATAACTTTCACAATAAGAAATTCCGAAAAAGATAAGTTTACGTCAGTAAAAAGAAGTGGATTTTGAAATTATTCGTTGAATGGAGGATATCCTGGAGCCTTTTCGATTACTAAACTAACCCTTACTAACGGGTGTGCACAACAATGGGTTTTGAGTCCTTTTCTTCGGTCTTCCAGACATTCGTGTTACTGCTATGCTGCCCGTGCATAATGGATTGCGTAGCTTCTAGGCGGCCACTTGTCCGAAAATTAGGTTAAAAATCAAATAAAAGGACCTGCATGTTCTAATATGCAACAAAAAAAGAATTGTTTAAATTGGAAATGCAGGTTTGTTATTCTTTTGATTAGTTAATCTAATTGAAAAAGCATGATACTTGTAATCAGTATGAAAAAACGAATAACTTAATAAATTTTTAGGATGTATAATAACAACATATACTATACTAACATATGACTAACTAACATGTGATAATTTCCCTACCGATTTCACAAATGAAACTCCCAATTATTACGTCCTATGGATATGGTAGATTATATCCCAGAAATTGTACTTGCAAAGAGCAAATGTCGGATAGGAGACGTCTGTACGGTACGAAGGTAGTTTTAATTATGAAATATAAATAACATTAAACGTGAAACTATGCCGTGAAAACATGACTAAGTGAGAATCACATGACCACATATATTGAGAGCACTGGACACAGGTAAACACATGGATAGCATAATTAAGTTGGGTAAGGATATCGGAGGAGAAAATTTCTACACATCAAGGCAAAATCAGTTCGTTCGAGACATGACACTATCGATTTTAACTACGCATATAAATTTGATCCTTAAAAATTTTAAGAATTCCTGGAATGAAGTCTTTAAATTTGGCCTTCCTTTCTGATCTAAAAATGACATTTTACAATTAACATTAATTTCTCATCCTCTTTTAATCGCACGAACTAAATAAATGGATTGATATTTTAGGTAAACTTAGTGATAAACTGGCGCCTGCCATTGGACAGGCAGGGGAAAGTCGACTGCGAAACCTATCTTCATCGTATTGGTCGTTCTGGGCGATTCGGAAAAGGCGGTCTAGCCATCAATTTTGCCGGTCCTGATGACGAGGGTCTACTGCGGCAAATCGAGAACCATTTTGGTAAAACTGGCTCTATTTTGTACTTTCTAGGTACCAATTTTATCATTTCATAATCTTTGTTTTCTTGTAGATATTACAGTTCCACTCTTGACCAATGAAACTCTGGATGAGTTGTGATCATTGTACAATACACCCTATTTTTTTCTACGTTGATAGAATGTTTTTGATCATTTAATAGAGATATGTCTACTTTGAAGTTGTAGTATGAAAAGGGAAGAAAAATACATGTTCGGTCTGCCTTTCATGCAGTTTGTTTTCTCCTTTGCTGTGGTTTGGTTAGAATTGAGATATTTGTCTTTGTACGCCAATCAATCACTGAGTTCAATAAACAAGGTTTAGAAGTAAACAAAATCACTTATCCTTGGTTTAAAACCAGAAGTTAGCTCCGTTTTCGTGTGATTTTAGATTAGTCGAAACCGGATTCTTTTTACACAATTTGTGGTGATCAACCTTATAAAATAAAATGATTGTTTCATTATAATTTACTGAGTAGTGACATTGCCAGAAAAAGAACCGCAATTCAGATCTCTTATCTATTAACACTTGTCGTTCTTTATTAACCGATAAAAATCCTTCAGTTTGTAAGGATTCATTTTGAATAGACTTTACCTAACAAATCTGACATATTTTAATCTGGTTCTGCCGAAATATTCCATTTGGACCGCTTCACATATGATTATTTGAGGTAAATTGGTGCTTAAGAGCATGGAAACCGTTATTTTTTTTAATGTTATCATTACCTATAACTTTTTAAATATTTAATTGTGTGGAAACATCTGAGCAGTAAGAACTTACTAAACTTATCCATTTTTACTGAGCTATCACACTTCTGTGTTGAAGCTGTAAACCACTGAATATCCCGTAAGATCATTTCGCCTCTTCAACCGTTGCAGGAAAAAAACGACTGGAAGTGGCAAGGCCAACCCTTCTTGGTTAGAAAACCAGTCGAAGCACTGAGAACATCGTAGACAAGAATTTGCTGCACATCGGTGAACGTGAGCTATCCATTTAGTAAATATTGTACAACGCGAACTCAAAAATCAAATTAAGTAAGATCGACATTTCGACGTTGCTCTCGTCATCTTTTTGATCCTCTCCCCTTTATCATTTATCAGACTTTCTGTTAATTCAAAAGTTTTGTTTTTTTGTATTTTTATGGGTAATAATAATAATTACGGGAACACCAAACGAATCCAATCCAATGGAGGAGGGGGTTACGAAGAAACAAGTTATGAAGTCGGGGCACCCAGGATTTTACTTTCTTTGAATTAAGGAGACATTTAGTTGCCCATATTCTCTTAAAAAAGTATAATTCACTTTTTGGCTTTGTAATGCTCAAATTTTACTACAAGTTCATGGATGAAATTTTCACGGTATTATGAACATGCTGACCGGTCGAATTGTTTCCACAATTGGCCATATTCTTACAGCCAGAAGCACGTAGATCATATCTACAATTTTTTAAAATTTATTAAAGCTCAAAAAGGCGAATGTCGATTATTTTTTTTACTATTAAATCAAATTGATATCAAGGGTTTCATAGTGAGGTTGAGCATATAGTGAAGGCAAAGAGGGAGATAGTTTGAGGATTTCAGCTTTCGCCTTATCTAACATCTGTTCATCTGACTTGAGATATTTGGACTGCCGTAAGTTTAGGTTGGTTTTTTGAGTAGATAATTGCATAAAATGACAGCTTTTCATAATAAGAGCTAACTTATTGATACGTAGCAAGATCGAATTTATTCTGTTCTGTCCACCATGTATCTGGCAATGAAGTCTCCTCACTGCTGTATTTCTGACTTACTAGGCACCTTATCAATCAAGTTCCCACACTTCTTATTTAAGCAGATATACTTTTGCTAATAAAAGTCCTCAGAAAATGTCCTGGTTGTGTTACAAACTATTTGCTTTTTCTTTCCAGATTTGGACCGTAACTGTCATCGTGAATAATATATGAGATTATTGCAATATCGCACTCAAGTATGTCCATCTGTCATTTTGAACTTTGCAAAAGAACTCTGAATAGATTTCA
The DNA here is from genome assembly GCA_900708905.1 of Hymenolepis diminuta. NCBI lineage: Eukaryota > Metazoa > Platyhelminthes > Cestoda > Cyclophyllidea > Hymenolepididae > Hymenolepis > Hymenolepis diminuta. The sequence continues at coordinate 3,139,995 of CAADRB010000010.1, forward strand.
TGTACATCCAAGGTTCAACTTTTTCCAGGAGATGTTGGATAGGAAGAAATATTTCTTAATTTTTTTCATCTAACCATATAGCTGATTGCTATTCCCTTGAAGTAGGGGCTATATTATATCTTAATTGGATTTACTGAGTATGCATTTGTTACTGATTTCATTTCCTTAACTCACTGCCCTGTGATTATAGAAATGATATAGCACGTATTTGGTTTTTATCGTTTTTCACTAATCCCTTTTATAGTGGAAAAAAGCATGCTCCCATAATTACCGAAGTTCACAAAATCAGAGGACGACACCAACCTCACCTTCATTCCTATGGGGTGCTTTTAGCCAAGATAGAGTTTGTACAAATAAAAAACTATAATTTTCACCGCGTAATTTTCAAAATTCGGTGGTATTGTTAGTCGTTCTAATCTCAAGCGAACAAAGAGTAAGTCTCTCATTCCATCCTTGCTCATTACTTAATTGATCACATTTGTCATCTCAACCTATTTGAGTTATTTGGCAAAAGGCCTCCAAGTCTTAACTCAAAATCTTCAGGAAATTTAATTTAGGTAAACATTTGTTTTAGGAATAACAAAAAAGGATAGGATATATTTAAATGGAGACGTTCATGAACATGGATTACTTTAAAACGGGAACTTCCACTTAATTCCAAACTTATTTAAACATTTTTTCCTTCATCGAGCCTTTTATACGTTTTAATCGGGGTATTACGGGATACTTATGTACGCGAGTTCACCGAAAGTTTGAATTTTCTGGAGATTTTAAGTCGCATAGTTAGATTACACGAAAGACGTTTGTCTTAACCAAATCAAGCATTTTAAATCCAAACGTTTCACAGAAAGTCAATTAGTTCTGTTTACCTCGAAATTTCTTTTACAGGCATATATTTTTAATTGATTAGCTGCTTGCATCGTCAGGCCATATATCGATGCTGTGAAATTCTGCATAATCAACTCATAATTTGTATTTTATGGCAAGTGTGAAAGTTTTTTGCTTTTCTATTAATAAACAAATAAAGCAAATCAAAATAGACAGAGGTGTATAAAAAGAAATCTCTACTTTTTCTTTATATCGAAGTAATGTCTCACAAAATAACAGTGTAGCCATGATGGCACCGGGGCAAGGTGTTTGTTGGCATGAATTTAGATTTAGAATGTTGCAGGAGGTTTAAAGCCCTAAACAAATGCAAAACGAGTGATTTGGAAAGATTGAGTAGGGGAGGGTGCGAATGGACTGATAAAATGTTCTTTTCTATACACAGTGGAGGTAGTTCATAAAGTAAGTTTATATACACCTGAATGATAGGATCAATATCTTGACATTAGAGTAAATGCTCCTAAGGGACATTCTGAATACTAGAGAGACGAGAAGGATACGGGTATCTTGGATTGAGAACAGGCGACAGTCGTATTGTCGGCTGATGTCAGCGTTACTGTTACATACAAATTGAGATGCTAAATTAAAAATGCCAAGATTAACACTACAAACTCACTAACATAGATTAATTTTCATTTGACAAATTACTACCTGTCCGGAGAAGATGTTTATAAGGAATTGTGAAATTTGGGCACCTTCGAAGACATCACCGAAATTAATCTTGAGGCGTTGATGATAAAGCCCCGGAGGCATACGACATAAGCATATTCGGCCTTTCTGGTAGAATCGGCGTTTCCGTAGGGAACATTCTGATCCGGGTGCATCCGCGGGCCAGTAGGTGCACACGTCTTCAACTGTTCTACAATCGCGAATAATTTAGTTACTGAAATGGATTAAGTAGATGTTATATTTCATTTTTTATTTACTGATGAAAGTAGACGTTTTCTTTCAATTTTAGAGCAGACACAAACATTCACATTTATGTCTTTGGACCACCCACGAAGCAAGCGTAGGAGGAGTCAGGCCTAAAGGAGGGTGGAGAATCGGTTGATTTTGCACGGCAGCCGTCGTCGTCAACGTCTTCATGTGTGGTCTAAACATACGCATTCATTGCTCCTGTGTGTACGCATGCAGTAGTAACCAGCAGTGTAAGCCATGGGTGACATTAGTATGTATATGTAAGCAGACAAGTGGGCTGTTGACAGGTAAATCATTTCGATGCAGTAGGTCTCCCTATTGCCATTGGTTAAGAACTGGCGCCCAAGATCTTGCCTATGCAAATTCTTTCCGCAATTTTAAGATCACCTAAATTCCACATTTTGTGACTATATCCTCCCATAAAAGGGCTCATTTTATGTCAGACACAGTCAGAACTACCGTTTAGCTACACTTCATTGTATCAAGGTTGAAAATCACTTTCGAGATTCCAAATTTGACTTGGATTAAAATACGACTAAAGAGAGTAGTAGCAGATTTTTTGCGATTTGAAAACTATGAATAAAGACTATCATAATAAAAACCGAGGTTAGATTGGCCAAATTACAGTGTGCGCGAGTGCATCTGTGATTGAGCGCGTGCGTCCGTATCCTCGCGCATGAATAAACTCGATTCTGATTTGGCAATATGTATGATCGCACAGAAAATTGGCCTAACTACCCCAACCCATGCTAAGAACGAAGACCTTTCTACCTAAGGAAGGAAGACCTACCACATCGATGACGCGAAAAAAGACGTCCAATCCCACGAAAAAATGCGCGCTCAGCGTGCGTGCGTATGTCCTCCCCACATCCCCACCACCTCCAACCTTTGTTATGTGGCCTTATCTATTCACGGACCTCCCACGACGACAAGGCTAAAATGAGCCAGCAAAAAGGGTAATTAGGCTGCTAATTAGAGACGCGTGGGGTAAGGACACATTGCCCTTTAACTGTGTGTGTTTATTTCCAACAAACTGAAAATAATCCCCTATTTAGTTTCTGATGCTATCTCCTTCGTTTTTTGTACACTAATTAAACTCGATACGATGAAACGGTATACCTTTTGCATTTAAATTGTAAATAAAAATGACTGGGGACCACCTATAAAATGCTATCGGATACTGGATACATATTTGTCACTTATTAACGAAAAAGACACTGGGAAGGAAGAAATAATTCCTGAATTAAATTTGAGAAAATCATGGCTGATAAACTTTAATCGATTTTGAGAAAAGCAAGAAATGTACTGTGGTGTTCTATCAGCATGAACTAAGTCTTATTGTGATACCGTTTTATTGAACGAAGCTCCCTAATTATACAACTCATTATTTCAAACATGTTTATTTCAAAATGTAAATGAATGATTCCTTCTCGTTCTGGGATATTTTACTTCTGAAACGGTTTAAAGGAATATATTTCAATTATCTTTGTTTGGAAATGAAAAATCCCACCATTTACCAGGTAAATGTGGTTTTTCTACTTATTACACAAATCCTAAACTGTTAATTGATAACAACTGAACAGTCTTGTTAATCAATATTTGGTCGACATACCCAGTGTAGATAGGGGGATATTGCGGATGCAGGCGGACTTCAACAGAAAGTTTATTCCGACCTTCGATTGCACGATGAAGTTGGATTAAATAACGTAGTCGGGCTCGCATTACTCCACCAGAAATAAGAATAGTTTTTGAACGGATAGCTAGCCGGTGAACAGTGACTAACGCACTATCCTGGGGCACCTCTGTTGTTACGGAAGTTTCGGTTATGGAAAAATCAGAATTAGTAGTATTATGAATTTCTGATGAATGATAAATCCCCTCCGATGTCTGATTTTCTAAAGATTCTGTTCTTGAGATAGCAGTGGGCAAAGGGGTAGAAGGAGGGGGCGTGGAAGATCTTTCCAAAGACAGATCCCTTTGGTGACGTTTCCGCCGGGTTTTAGGAGTTTTCCCGAAGGAAGCTAGGAATTCTCGATGAGATAACCACTGAAGATGTTGAAGCCTAAGAATCCGTTGCGTCCGACGCAAATACTGCTGGGATTCAGCTGCTTTCTGGATTGTTCTCTCGTGGGTCAACACTTCTTCTAGGGTCAAAAGGTCATTTGGAGTTGGACCTGAAACTTCACAAAAATATCAGATTAAAATTGATTTTTTTCATTCACCTAATAAGATAAGACATGTATATCTTTATTTTTCTAATATTATACAGTTAAATTTCGTGATTTTTCAGATATTCAGATGGGAATTCAAGGTTAAAAAACCAGGTTTGAAAGCGAATTTGAGCCCGAACCGAGACTCAAGTTGTCGAAAATCAATCTTTAATGACAGAAAAGAACGGGTGAAAAATTGCATAGCTCGAGGAGGCGCCTGGGCCACCCACGTGGTGAAGTGGACGCTCAACACTTCTATCACACGTAAGGGGCTAAGATGGGAGCCAAATAAAACCCGCTCTCTCCTATAGAGGTCCGTACTACCACCCATTTAGACCACCTACATAACTGATGAAACCACCACTATCACCACTGTGTTAGCTTGCTTGGTATTTTCGTGTGTGGCCGAACAGGCTCCAAGGTAAACCACACCACACATGAAATTTAGGAAATCTAATCATCAAAAATTGTCGTAAAATTACTTTTCAAATTAACTAAAAAACCATTGACACTCACAGCAGTTCTGTACTTCCAATTGGTTCCACTGAGGAGGTCGTCGTGCAGGCCAGGCGTAGGGGGGTACTCTAGGGGACCAATAGGGAGTAGGCAGGGAGGATGAGGTAGGTGATACATCTGAAATAAGTAATCCAAGAGGGGCCCGCGTGTGCTGGCCCAGTTTAAGGGAGTGGCATCGTCCGGTAGGAAGCATAAGGCAGCAGCACACGAGGAGGCAATATACCAGGACAGGCGATGTATATATCATCACAGCAGAGTAGGACTCCAGTAGGAGCAGAGGACGTCTACAACCCACAACATGTAGACAAGAGATGAAGAAGAGACGAGTGAATAATGAAGGTGAATGGTGAGGTGGGACAACAGCTGAGACACGAATGTAGAAGTAGGAAGTGTTGGGGTGAGTGTGGGACATAGTTGCATGTGTGCTGTGGATACACGCTTTTGTGCGGCCGTAAGTGAATGTGCACGCTCGATTTAACCATGCGTGCAGGTAGGTTACCACACAAAGCATCAGCACCCATCCATAGACTGAGCGTGGAGAGGTACGCTCGTTGCGTGCTGCGCTAGGTGTGCGTTTGAAGGTGATGATTTGATGCACTCTCGGGTTAGGTGCGGGTGTATGTGTGATTCGGTTTGTCTATCAACTCGCGGGGTCAAAAGGTCTTCAAGATCATTGGTCCTCCATTAAATGTTATTTACTTTAAAATATACCAGACGGAAGACTTTTCTGATAAAATAATATATGAGCCACGAGCCACTTGCCGTTTCTACCGATTTTGACTAAGTTTACATTCATTAGATCTTTCAAAAAGTGATTGAGCAGTAACTTCCATTATGGGTTTCCAAAAATCAAAATTTTCAAGAATGTATCCAATTATCTTCACATTATGACGTTAGAACAGGGAAAGTTTGATTGCAAAAATGGAGAAGTGCCATTTAAAAGTACACGCTCGGATCAATACAAAGATAAATCATAACTATTATGAAAAGTAATCGAATCATAGACGAATGCTAATATATGATTCAAAGTTTCACATAAGGTCTCATGTTGTTGTATTTTTCTTATGTTCGTCTTTTTTAAAAAATAATAAACTATTAATTTTCAAATAAGTTCCTGTTAAATCTTTAATTTATTTTTATGAATATCTTCAACAAATAAAATTACAGAAATTTATTCAAGAAAAATATTCTTAGCCCTCTTTTCACTTAAAAAATATTACAATTATCAGTAAAAAGAGATATCTTGATAGAAAGATCGAATTCCAAGTTTATTCAACATAATATTCAGGCGTTCAGAGAAAAATTTGCAAATAGACAAAAATGGCAGCCAATGCGGATATTGTTCTATTTATGCTGTCGTTATTATCAAGCCCCCCAGCAAAATTTGAATGTAATGTAGTCTATACAATATTCAGAAGAACAATTTGATGAAAATTGAAACAAAACGTTCTTTTTTGATCAAAACATTAGATAAATACAATTAGCGTTATTGTACATTTGGATTTTTTCTATGTTGATTCTAATGTGGCAAAAAGTTGTTGCCAATCGAAACTGTCTGCTCTGGAAATAAGGTACCAATAAATCGAGGTGGCATAACCAAACACGGAAGTAAGTCAAGGTTTTTGATAATGTGGATATAATTTCACCCACGAACCTGAGAATCAAATCATGAAATTTAACCTTCAGGATATCCCGCAGAAATAGTGCCTCCTATGAAAGAAATAATCCTCAATATTAGTACTACTTATTAAATGACAAAATAAAAGTCTCCTAACTTTTATATATTAAATAATTTTATGAATTAACTTTCGGGGTACAAGGTTTAGAGGTTTACTCATGTTCTGATTGAAGTTACTTCATATATTTTGTTATTAAATTAAATTAGTGTTGCAATAAAATTCACTCTCACGATTTTTCTTCTATATACATCATGTGCGATTGAATGAAATAAAAATATCCGAAAGTAGCCCTTAGCAAGGAACTGTTTTTAGATATAGTTTTAAAATGGAAACACTCTGCATGCATAATAAATACAATTACCTACAGCAGTGGCCGCTGATCTGTCCTTCTGAATAAACAAGCTGAAAATGCAAATTGGAATTCAATCGAAGACATACAACAATAGAATATATGAGATGGATTGAATTTGTATTCAAACTATTCGTACTTAGTGTTGTTCCTCAGCATCAGATGAAAAAGAAAAATTTTTGCGCATCCTCATGAGTAACAGTTATAAACGCCATTATTATTCGTGATGAAGTAAAGAAATGTGCCATTTTTTAATTGAGGGAAGGTAATAAATACGATAAATAATGCGGTAGTTCAAATAGAGAAATAAAGAGTAGAAGAAAAATTTGAAGAAATTTTGGGAGTCAAGGAAGTCTTTCTTCATCTGAATTCTTGATTCATCGAGCTTAAATTAGAAATATCTGACCTTTCAAAGTCAAGATTTCATGCTCTTGCGCCTGATTTGGTAAAAGTTTGAGGCGTTCAGAGCAGACACTGGGATGTAACATTGGTCGTACCCATCTTCTGATAGCCAAAAGGCAGGCGGGTGATAGTGACAAATGCGAATTTCTCAAATAGATGGGTTATTAATAATGCACTTCGAGTGCTGCCATATTTTTTCATAACAAAGATGTAAGGTAGTTTTGTACCACTAATGTTCAGTCAATCGAAGGCGAGCGTTTTCCAAAACGAATTGGACAAAGAATGTGCATTTCGTTGCTTCTCTGATGAGATAATCGAATCTTGTCATTTCTAGTTTCATTTAATACTATTAGTCGTGCACTTTTCTTAACGTATACAAATGAATGTCGAACCAGTGAACTCCGATCACTACAACAACGGTATGAATACTAACAGCGATGAATTGTAATATGATATAAATAATAATAGTTATTTGCAACAAAATAAAATTGAGTGTAAGTAGGTGTATTGACACCGATCGATTCCATCAATTAGAGAACTAAAGTTTATTCCGATCAAATAATGCCCCTAGCAGATAAATGGGCTAAATCCATTTTCTTAATGGCAGCAATTAACACGTGCCGACGACGTAGGTGGCAAGTGAGGATCTCAAAGCCTTCGGACTAAATGTCGCCAACTTGCTAATCAACTTAGAACCCTAATCTTTTTTATAGAACACTGATGTAGGTTCAAGAAGGTAGAGAGGACTTTTTAAACTCAGATTGCACTGGTACTAACTAGAACTTGCCTTTTGTAACACCTAAGGAAACAAATACCTGACAGAGAAAACCATAGAAGAAGCTTTATTTCGTACAATCCAAATACAACCTGTTAGCAGGAAAGAAAATATGCAGTGTATGGTTAATATCATTGGGACTATAGTAATGTGATTTTATACACATTTTAGAATTTACCACTGTTACTGATTAATTAGGATATGTCTTTGATATAGTATACCGCAGATAGTAACTTGTAAAGCATAATCCTAGTAAATACAACTGATCTTTAATTCAGTTATGATCGAATAGTTACAATTCGGAATATTAGCGTTCATCTGAAAAGAAATTTCTAAATTTTGAGATTATTTCATTTCACTTTCTCTCAAAGGTTTGCAAGATTATAAGTTATATATATATATATCTTTTTGCCAAATTTTAGCTAATTTTATCAAATAAGTAAATTATATAATACAAAAAATTTGTATGCATTGCCCAGTGTCTGGATGAGAGTGCCAAATAATAGAAACCCAAGCTTACCAATGCTATCTCTTATGGGGCTTGGGTAAATAGCTTTGACAGTACCATGATGAATACAAATTAGAGTAGTTTAGTGACCGAGATAGAACGATTTTGAGATTAATTTCAAAATTCAAAATAATTGCTTAGTATTTATTTATCCTAAATTCAAATGCTCTTTCTAATAATGCCACTGTCAAATGCTTTTACCAATAGTCACGTAAATAATATATGAAATTGTTCTTAATTACTGTTTGATCACAAAATAAATTAAATACGCCCTCTAAAGGGACAGAAAGGAGGTTGTTGTACTCTTGACTCTTCTAACACTCATGAACCGTCCACCATATTCAAGTCCCCAAAATTTTTTGGTCAGTGCAATCATGCTCATTTTCCGTCCTAAGCGATCAGCATCAGTGGAGGATAACTGCGAGCAACCCGATGAAATCAGTTTTGATAAGCCTGTTTCTCACTCCAAGGGAACTATCAAAATGCACTATCGCCCAAAATGTAGGCAAAGTTGTACTCTCTTAACATCAAGATCTTATACACTCACATCGATAATAGTCTTACTGGATCTACTATCTAATCCTGGTGGATTCATATTTAAAATGGCCTGAGTTTATACTTACTGTCATCCACAACCGGTACCGTCGTTAACAGCCTCCTCCAGGTATTCATCAATCAGGACGTACTAAATTACTGTGTCCAGAAATGTCCGCCAGCTATTTTCTACTCTCTTTTTACGCTTTCCAGCTAACCTCAATGGTCTGCACGAGCAACTTGTTGACAGTGTGAAAGGGCAACTTCTAGTTCCACAAGGGGAGGAGACAGTGCAAGACATTTTTAACTTTTTACAATTCAAGTATCGGACGAGGCCTCATGTTGGTATCCAAATCTAAGTGCGCCATTAAAAAAATCTCCGTTCTCGGTAGGCAGCTTTAAATTAACTCGAAAACGATTCCAATAGGGATTTATATGGACAGATGTGACCTCTCTCCGTCTTGGAATTCCGAAATTCCCGAAACCTGACGCAATCATCCACTCGACCCTCACTCCACACACTTCAGAAGACCTCGAAAAAGATTCAAGGTGCGTCCAACGTTTAAACGTATAAAAAAGTAACTTTCGTCAGGAGGTGTTGGAAAAAAATGGAATAATTTTTATTCACGAATGATTTTTTGTTCATGATTCATAAAATTTACAAATTTGTTTAAAATGTGCTAAATTGCAGGTTCGTTGCCCTACTTAAATTTAGAGTAAAGCATTGCAGTAATGGCGTGATAATATTGTTGATTTCTACTTTTTGTTTGGTATTTCGGAAGGCTAATTAGTTCATGACATTATCGATGATTAAAATAATTGTTCAGAATAAAAATAATCCATTCGTAGTGCTACTAAATAATGCAGAGAAGAAAAACAAAATATCCATAATTATATTTAACATAACATTTCTGATTACTAAGAATAATAGTAAACTAGAATTCACAAAACTCAAATAAATCCTTGAAAGAATTCTAAAAAGAGATCAACTTGTATGTCAGGGGTCACCAGGGGGATAATCGAATATAGGTATATCATCAAGTAGGCTTCTAGATATCAAATCACTACCTAAGTTTGGCAAAGAAGTTTAAAGTGTGTAGAAGATGTATGATAAACAGAAGAAGTGAAATAGGGATTCATCATAAAACCCGAGTGATTAAAGCTATTAACTACACTAATTATTGCTCTTCACTGGATTAGGTTTCAGGCACGTGCCATACGAGCAAGGTAAACACATTTTGCCACCTCCCTTTTGACAAGATTTAATTAATGCACAAGGAGCCATCGATTTCTTGACCTCAGAAAACGTATGTGTTGACCACTATACCACATATGCACGGATATCATTATTACGTCTGCCAATGGTAAGCATATTAAAATTTGCACAAGTTTTAATTCGGGAAAGGCGCTTAAATATGAAAGAAAAAGTAAACAAACAAAATATTCTAAGTTAAATGGAGGAGACGAGGCCGTGTGGAAATCGGAGCACCAGGAGTTTTTCTTTAGGTGGATTGTTCACTTTCTCCCTCTGGATATAGATCACAAAATTAAGATCCCCATAATATCCAAAATTACATTTCAAGGTTTAATCTCTGGGTTTCAAAGTGGCATTTTGTCCTCGATATTCAGTGTTTATTGATCAATTGAATAAATTGGGTGCCTAGCTATGCTACCTCGATTCATTTGTAGCTTTTTAAGCCAATGGCTAGTAGATGAAACTAGCAGAAGTGTTTTTTTAACATAGCCGAGGTCATTGTTAGAAAAAAGCGCATTTTCATTAGGTATTCCTCTAAGATGTATATTATCTCATCTGCAATGGGATTTGTCAATGTAAAATTTGTAAAATGTAAAAATTGAAATTAGTAAAGTAAAATCACTGAAAATTATACCGAGTTTCCCCTCACTTTTAAAATAAATTAGTAATTCCTGTAAAAAAATCTCTGATTCTTGTTAAATAACTTCTGAATTGATTTGATTTTAATGTCAAGATTTGAATCCGCGATCACAAAAATTCCAATTTCTACAACTTTCGAAGTCTCATTCAAAAATGTGCCTTTGTTTAGTTGTTCTGATACGGGGTCCAAATAAGATAATATTTGTGAATAAGCAAATCTCTTCAGATTGACCAAACAATATCTTGAAAATATGCAAACTGATTTTGAAGTTGCCATATATTTAAATTCTGATGTTTATTTTTGGACAATAGCATTTATATCTACATTCTAGTTCAAAGGTCATATAGATATTCTCCGAAAAATGGGACGAAATCTGCTGTAGATTAATGGTGCCAGCCTTTATTAAGCAAAACAAGACTTTCTGTTTCAAGTAGATAACATTCCAAATAATATTTGATGGCATTATTTTCAATAAAATTTAAATAATCGAACATTTTAAACGCGAATTAGATTTTCCCTTAGAACTAAATGTCTAAATAATGTTATATTTCTTGTAAGCTTTCTTATTCCTAAGAGGATTGTTGATTCCTCGTGGAACCCTGACATTCAAATGTTCATGACCACCCAAGAGGAATTGACGTCTTGACAGTCTTGATTATGTAGTCATAGTTATCTTTCTTCGAGATGATTTTAAATTTGATAGGAAGAAAAAAACATCCCCAAATTAAATTTCGCTTAATTCGAAGTCAAGTCTATCTCAGTAAAAGGAAAAATAGGGCACAACTAAATATTAGTTCTGATTTAACCAGTTCTTTCATTTGCAATAGTTCTATTTTCTTCTGATGAAAAGATGACGATTATAAAGATATTGATTCTTTTTGTCACGCAGCGAAATACTACCTTCATTTCATTTCACTTCGTGGTAGAAATTGCATTAATGATTTAATTAAATTTAGGGAAGGAGACTGATCGATCTTTTACGCAATTCTAGATCAATTGAAACATAAACACATTTCCAAAAATTCACCAGTTTCAAGACATTTCCCTACCTGCATTGAGAACCAAGTCCGTTGAAGAGAGACGCGTGTTTCAACACTCATTTTGAATAGAAGAACAGCCTCCGATGAGAAAACTCACATTCCAAAATATCTTCTATGGCCAGTTTTAACCAGGACGATCGGTCATATTGTCAATGGGCATGGAATCCGTGACCTCTAACATTTCAGATGTGCTTGGTGACCGAAACGTCACTATAAATACAGTGTCATTGAATATATGTTGTATATTGCGAATTGGTGTTCGTCTATTACAGATAAGTGTATTTCCATTGAGTAGCTTGTAGTGATACAAACCTTAAGTATGTATAACTACACTCTCGCTGTAGAGTTTAGAATGTTTAATCCCTTGATGTGAACCTAAATTCTCAACTACAATCCACTTTAAATGTTTTTTTGCATTAGGTGGTCCTTGAGTGTAGTTGCCAATCTGCAGCTTATAGTAGATCTCTCTCCTTCACCCCAGCGTCCTCAGACCCATCTAACTGCTTACTTTATCCCTGCTCCTCTTCCACTAACTCAGTCAACCCTTATTGATCAATTAATCCACCTATTGATCATCCTCTTTCTTCTGAGACTCCTACCAATAAACGTACATGTTTAAAAATTTCTCTATGTTCCGATCTCATAGTAAAAATCGATAGAAATTAGAAGACAACTTGGAGAAATATATACTTGACAGAAATCACATACCACGCTGTCGATCAAGAGTCATTCATCTTTATTCAGTCAATTACAAACTAAATAGAAGAGCGAGTATTTGTTTAAAAGCCTGTATTGCATCTCGTTCGTATAAAAATCCAAGTAACGTCATAGCCAACAGATAGGAATGGATTAATCTGTGTTATCGTGTGGTAGATTGTAGGGAGATTGATACAGCATGGGAAGGGAAATCACTTGGGTGGCATTACCGCTTGGCAGAAACTTGGGATATGACATGCCAGAATATGCTAGTATGCTGCTACTTACCTACATGTTAGCAAGCGAGCAACTACCCTTGTCACCTACAGGTGGTATATGTAATTGATAAATGCTACGTCGCAGATGTTGCTATAATGATCCTCCATGGTAGTACTGCGCAATTCAGATAAATCAACTCAGCTAGCAATGCTAAAGAAGAAAAAAATAAGGGAATATATTTTTTAGTTTTCGAAGGGCAAGCAGTTTGACAAGAGGAGGAAACTGGAAACCAGGATGCTGTATACAACTACCTAATTATGCTAAACCAACCCAAGGAGCAGTAAAACAGTCGCATAAGATGCGAAAAAGGACAGCTGAGCAGAGGTATTGAAAAAAGTCGACATTCAGTCAGGCCGTCCATTTTACCTTATAGGTACAGTCTTTAAGGCACATCCTGATGGCCCAAAGTTCAGAATTCAGGATTTGAACTCTTGGCGCCCTAATGAGTTCATATTTACCATGGTTCGAACTTAATGACCAGTTGAATAACATGAGTGCTATTTTCTTTTTTTGATGTTTTAGAAGGGTTGATAACCAATGACATCAAAAATAGAAGTCATATTTTTGGTCATTTATATTGATCTTCCTCTTACACAACTAATATTTATGGACTTCGAATAATAGTTAACGATCCAGACCGATAAAGTCCTTGTCAACATCACTTTAGAAACTCCAAGATACGAGAGAACCTTCTATTTAATAAAAATTCGGCTAATTCTGCTCTACTGCCTCCTTCCATGATAATCCAGTTAACATCACTAATACTCATGGTACGATATTCAGGCACCTAGAGTCTGATGATGAACCTGAGGATGGTTGATTTCACTGTTTGTTAATCCATACAATTGTAATTGATAAGGAATATTCCTAGATGTAACGTGATTAAAACGCGCTCTCCATGAGTTACATTACACCGACCACTACCTGACGAAGGAGTTAGAATAACCATCTAGAACACAAAATGCAATGGTATTACTGACAAATGACCAACCGGTAAATAAGCGATAAACAAAGATGATTTAATCATGCTTTCAGACGTTGAATTTGTCTAGATACAAACTCATTATTTCTACTTGATGTCAAAAAGAAAACATTATTTAGCTCTTTGTATTTGCTGTATTTGAATAGCATAAATTTGTGTCTATGTTTGCTCAATCACTCACCGATTCAGTAAGTTTTGGATGTAAAGTGGATTGTGATAATTGAGGAACGTAACTTCTCAGTTTCTAAAATATAATCCTACGTAAACAGAAGCGTGAAGCAAGAAAACATTTTTTTCAATAATTCCTATACTAATATTACTCTTTGTTAATGACAGTACGAAAAACTAACAATCTTTGACCATAGGATAGCATCAGAATAAGGCAAAGAACAAACAAGTCAGGTAATGAATGAAATGGTCCAAGGGAACAATAGGAAGTAGGTATTGGGTTTTATTTTTCCGACGAATTGAATATTCTCTTATGGAGTATAGTTTGACAATTAATATTCGAGTTCTACGAAATGATCCTCAGAGTCGTGGAAATATTCGAAAATGGTGAAGTGCCCTTGTGAACGTGAAAGTCTACATGCTGCTTCTGATCAACTTTTATAGAATGATCAGTAGACTTAAAAGAGATGCCAAATGGTCGAAATATCGTAAATTGGCCTCCATATCACTTCCCAATTTCCACATACTCTTATTTTATTTTCTTCTATTTTAATCTCTATTCCATTTTATTCTTTACTCTTTCCCCCTCTTCATCTCACTCTCATTTTTGCTTGCTCGCACTCACATTTTGAACTCCTGATTAGGAATGCATAGAAATAGTTGAATTACCTCACTAAATCGAGACGTTTTATTTGCATAACATAGACTGATTCATTCCTTTGTGTTCAAATCATTATCTTAAGTTGTTTCATTAAATCGTACTTTAAATTTGTTATGATCTGCTCTTCTCTGTAAGATATCATAACCTACTCTAATATCACCTAAGAAATTATACACTAATTACAACCACGACCCGACAACACCTCAATACAAAACGGCCCAAACCATTATATCAAAGTAAGATGCAAGTTTGCGTATCGATAGGTCGATTTATATCATGCGCCATTTACAACCCTAATGTAAATAAATTCGTTCGAATAAAAGGGAATTAAAAGAAGGAGAACTAAGAGGGAGAAAATAAACAATCCTATATTTTGTGGGGTGGGGAGAAATATCATTTCTTAAGTGTAGCATATCACAAATAACCATTTTGATATCATTTTCAATAAAGAGGGAATCTCAAGAGAACTTCAGCTAATGTGTAAATGCACTTCTAAGAAGACCCACTTGGCTGACAATATGACCAGCCTCACTTGGAATGCTGAAGAGTGGGTGAAATAACATAATTGTTGATTAAACATGAATATCTCTTGACGTGATGACATTTCGTGCCACATGTGAGGTCTCGTCTCCCACACAAGGGTCTGAAGGTGGGTCGACCACCTAGAAGGTGTGGACAGCAAGTGGACAATCAGACCCACCACAGTTGTAGTAGACACAAGTATGCACATCACGCAGGTGTAAAATGTTATTGAAAGTATGCATGTGGGATGGAGGGGAAGGATGTGAATAGCAGGAAGCAATTTACGGGATATATGCATGTGCATTCTTGGCAGACGGAACTTTGATATGTCCAGGTGGTCGAATTCCGGAGAGATCTCTTTATTTAAAGTCAACAAGTGTACACGGTGTCTCGCATTTTCATCTGGATACCTAATCTGACCTTCGGGTATGTCTAAAACGGATTGGATCCAAAATGAGTTGTTTTAATTCCGCCTCGTCATACACTGTGCACAGAGTAAAAGAAATTGGAATGAGACACACAGTGGTTAACGTACTTGCTAGCGATATTAAAGGTCATGGATTCTATGACCGCCGGCGCAAACCCGGTAAGCGGAATGACCGACTGCGTTGATTAAGTCTGCTTAATAAAAGAGGGCAGAATTCGAGTTTCTCACAGGGAGGGTCCATGATGCTTCTATTACGGCTAAGACGATTGCTGAAATGCAATTGCCTGAATAGGTATGATTTGTAACTACTCAGTTGTCCGTTTTTGTAAAGCATGACTCTCCTATGCTGTAATCATGTTAAGGAGATCTAATTCTGCTGCTACGAGATATCTACCCACTAAATATTGCTAGACTACGGTTAACCCAGGCCAGAAAGAGAGAAGGTTAAGACAGAATGTATCAGGTTATAACAGAAGTTCTGTCCAATTTTTGAGCTATGTGCTTAAGGCACGATTACTTCAATTTAGCTT
>CAADRB010000010.1:3156560-3200783 GCA_900708905.1 Hymenolepis diminuta
GCATTCCAGTGAACTTCTGACACCTTTTTCACACAGAATCATAACTGACAGCGACGAGAAGTGGCGGATCCTTTACAACAACGTTAAGCGCAAAAGACAGTGGCTAAGTCAGGACAGTGGTTCAAAGCCAATTCCACAACCAAGACAATTCGGAACTGCACCCGAAGCAAATTCTTTTGTATGGTGGAATTTGAAGGGAATTGTTTATTATGAACTAACGGGTGACAATCAAACAATAATATCCGAGGTTGCTGAAGTCAGCACCCAACTCGTTTAAAAGCTGTTTTACAGGAAAAACGGCCTTCTTTGATCAATCGAAAAGGAGTAATTCTGCACCATGAAAATGCCAGATCCAAGAGCAACCAAAAATCTCGTTGAAGAATTTGGCTGAGAAGTCATGCATCATCCGCCATATTTTCCCATCTTATACCAACCCGTCTTCATCTTTTAAGGAGTTTACAGAATCATTGAATGGGACAAAGGCTTACTTCAAGAGAAGAGGTTGAAATGAAGCTATTTTCTTTTTTTGAGTCCAAAGTGGCTAAACTCCACGAAGAAGGAATCGGAAAGCTTATGACATGATGAAAAGATGTAATTCATAAAAATGGTGACTATATTGAACACTAAATAAATGAATTTTCAATAAAATTTTCGCCTTAATTCAAATTTGAAAAAAAATGGACAAAACTTCTGTTGCAACTTGATAGTTAACTCACGATATTTTGTTTATCAAACAAAGGCATTGCGTAGGAACACAAGTCGTCTTCCTGTCGTTGATGTTGGGTGATCAAAACACCACCGGAGTGATATCAGTCTTGTCTCTAATAACTGTCAAGGTGTCAGGAGCGAGTGTGTCCATATATCGGTAAGGGCGATGGGAATTTTGAGACAACCGGTAAGAATTAGTTACCTCAAGACAAAACAACAACTCTGCGACTTCGAGCTTTGCTTCGTCAGCCTCCTATCGGTATAGAAGTTACCTTGTTAAAAGACTAAAAGACTTTCATTTAGAAATATTATAAGTATTTTATTTAAGAACGTTTGACACACCAATCTAGATGTTAATTGCACAATTTCGCTGATCTACTATTTCATTGAAGTGTTTTTTTCAGGTCCAATCTCGACACTTTGCAAAAATTCCGATTGGTTGATCACTTTTAAAAAGTTATAAATGCAGCATATTATTTATATTTCATGAAGGAATTCGAGAAGGAAACCATCGGGAAAGGATCTAGAGTCGTAATATAAACTTAAAATGTTTAGACCAATTTGGAAGAATCAAATTTGGATCATAGTTACCAACTAAAGGTAGATACCGGTTCTGTTGGAATGACAGTAATAAAGAGACATAGCATTTACTGTTAGTTACCCCAACAGATACTCACAATAGAAAAGAAAAGCTCCTTTTTACGATTCTAATGCTTCATCTAATCCAAATTGTTACTTATCTAAAAGAAAGAGACCATATAGCATAATTCGATGCATTATCCAATTCGTCTACTCGGGCTCTCATTAATAGACTATATGACAAACTCCCTTTGAGACAGGGCGATTTGTGCGTTTGACTTCTCCACAACCTCAATTCTATCCCATTAGTTTATCTCACCTGTTGTAATAGATAAATTATAATATCACGCGATCCAGAAAGGCCGTGTGTTCTCGGGTCTCTGTAGTTCTCTTTGCGTGTAGTTTCTAATATATTGCAACCCAAAATTTATAGGTACGTAGTCTACCTTATTATTATTAAGAATTTTGTGTGTAGACGAAGTAGATAGTAAAATCACCACAAGGACACATCAAGTGTTTTACTTTGTGGTGGTTCTGACCACACACCGATGTGTGATGTCTGTATAGTGTGGACCCCACAACACCTTAACCGTATCGCCCCCTCTCAGTCATAAAACTGATACACACACAGAGACCACCCATGAGCCAAGAAGGGGAGGACTGGGGTTGGGATGTGTCGACAGGGTTCGCTACCACCACCACCACCACACACGCACACTTTGTCTAGCCGTCTCGTACACACAACAGGAATTATCAACGGGTGTGGTCCAGGCATAGGAACCCACATAGTGCCAGACCTGTTATTGGACTTTTAGCACATACACACATTACTGGCCGCGTGTAGGGACTGTAAATAACACACCTGGTATGTTCACAAAACGAGGACTTATACTTCTGCTTCCGGCTGTCTGACTCCTTGTCATTGTGCGTACTTTTGGCGCGTGAATATCAAATGACCATCAAGGCAAAATACCTCCGAATGTGGGAGGTATTCTCACTAATTTATTACAGAGTAATGTGCCTCGACTATAATCAAGCAAGCGGGTGATTTTGGTTTTGTTAGATCTGCAAAGAAGTGGGAAGAAGATATTAACTACTACGAAGTTATAGTTGTCACTATCCTGGGATAGGCTGAACGGGATAATTGTGTGTGGGAGAGACAGCTGTATCTTCCGAAATCTCGCCGTTCACACGTTTCATGATCCTGGGTGGTCCTTTAATTGTATGTGAAGTCCTGATATTTCCAGTGAAGCAAACTTTTAACTCGGAAAAACCGTAAATCTCTTATCTCAATATGTGGTATTTGAATAATTGAGAAAAGGTAGTTTTAGTGAGATAATGTGAGGAGTACTGAGAAGGGGAATTTCTAACATCTAATATTCAGCATTGTTTAAAATGGGAAGCTGCAAAAGCTAGGACGCATTATATAATCTAGTTCGTGGTTGCATAATTATACGTTTGCATAATGAACCGGAATAACGCTTAAGAAGATAGCCAGCCTGAGTCAACGTCGAAGGGATAATGCATATTACCTAAAATAGATTGAAGGTGTAGATTGGAGATCCCTTAATTGTTGCCATTTATTGACCGAAATTTGTGTGCCTCTCAAGTGCAAATCTAGATCCATAGGGTGATTGATACGTAACTTCCTATTTTAAAAATAAATTCAAGTAATTTCTTTAACCTCCTTTCAAGAACTTCACACGGACCTAACCTCTTCTTGGTCATATCGTCACTTCTACGGACCCAAGACCGACTTTGGGTGCTCTCTCTAAATGAGCCGTATATGTAACTCCTTGTAAATGTACCAATCATCAGTTACTCGCAACCCCTCTCTATCTCCTAGTCTCTGATCTTCCTTCACGAAACCCTGATTACAACCGTCTTGTTGCGTGATGAGAATCGGAAGAATTTTGGAGAGCGATAGTCCAACTAGACTTTTAAAATCACCTAGGATAGTAAGTTGGTTTGCGTCAGTGACGCATTGGTCACCGTGCTCGTCTGCCATGGCAGAGTTCACGGGTTCGATTCCCATCTAGCTAATATAGAAGGTAGTAATGACTCTATGATGCCACTCTCTACCCAAGCTGGGTGTTGAAAGGCGCTTTTCCAAGTTGGCTTGGGAATTATTTTTATTATATTATGAAGATGTCTTTCTTGAGAAGTGGGAAGTCCCTTGAGTTCGAGTTGCAGTTAGCGCCTCTTCGGCCCTAACGTCTACGGGATAGCGAGAAATCAATTTCTACTGGAGGACGGATTTCAAGACAATTATAGTAATTCTCATGAACAGAATTTGATTTCTCTCGACGTTTCATAGCCAAATATTTCACGATCCAGCAAGGAAAATTTAACACTTGAAATGCACGAGCTTAAGGAACGGGAAGTTGCTCCACTCATTTTAGTAGTACCTTAAATTGGTATAAGCTAAGCTATGCAACTTTTAAAACCAACTATTACTTTTTTACCTTCATGAGGTATATTTCCAATTCGCATGAATCACGTCTTTACCTGTTCGGGACTTTCTTACAGAACCAGTGACCTTGAACTTTATATGACCGTTCTTAACGGGTTTCGCATCGATTCGCTGCGATAAGCGTTAATGTATTCGGCGTGTGCAGCCCGACCTGACACTTGACTCCAACAGGAATACGTCTAGTCTAATACACATTGCTTTATCTTGAGTCAATTACAATTAATTAGATAGACAAATTAGACACATCTGGCGACAGGGAAGGTCAATTATACTCATTTCACAGAGTATCAAAGGGAGCCTTTCATGCGGATACAGCAATTCCATTTAGTGGCCAGAATTTATACAAATTTGTGTCTAGAATTTAATTGTAACTCTCTGTATTAGATTCATCAAGTTTTCCTACGAACACCTCCTATTCGGATGTACAGTTCCTGTTCTCCCAAATACGTACGTTACCACCTAATCTTGATTTCACCCACATTTTTCGCGTGGAAAAGTATTTAAAGTTGAAGGACTTGGCTAACGACTCTGATAATCTGTACTGCTTATTAAGTATAAGCCCTTTTGATACATCTGAACACGAACTTCTGGAGTGATTCATCACATTCTTTGCACTTAGCACGTACTTCAATATTTAAGTCACCAGATCTTTATAGGGAAGTGCCTTTCTAGCATTCTGCATAAAGAGAGTATCTTATCAAAGGTTTGTCCCTATCTCATAAGAGAGGTTGTCCTTTGAAGAGGACGGGGAATAGGTTAATTCAAAATGAATTAAGGTCGAAAATTAGAATGATAGATGCAGCAATTGAATTCTATAGCTCTTTTATCTTTGCGGGGCTATTTTAAAAGTCATGTTAAAGGGAACGAGGCGTGCTTCCATCAAAATTATGCAAATTATTGAAGAAATGGTGAATAAATCAACCTTACGGTGTTGGAGATCGATAACTATTATTAGTTTTGTGGGTAAATAACGCACACTATGGGTGGTCCAATTAATCAATATTGAGGTACATTCGTGATTTTCTCATTACCGGGTGGAGTTGAGCTTGTTAAGGATGGACATTGGCAGTGATTTTATTCCCACCCCTCTCTCTTCAAATTAACAAACTGTTTTTTTTCTTGTATTAATTATTCCCGGTGTACTTCTGTGCTTTTTAATTATCTTCCTTTGATGGATTAAGTAAAAAATGGAATTCTAACCTCCGCACTTAAATTTATTTAAATTAATATAATCGATTGTTTATATAAGAAGCTTGTATACATTATATCAATCGGATGCATAGTTTTAGACTTCAGATATGTGAAAAAATCTTTGTTCCATTCTTCTCTAATATCATTAATTTCAGTTTGGGATTCAGTAAGTTAGAGTAGCTATCTTCAGATTATGTTGGAAGACTTGATTAAAGAACGAATGCCCTTCCACTTTCATCTTTTCAAACTTCACACTGCATCAAAAATATGCTAACTGAGTCTTGGGATTCGCCTATCAATTTTGAGAGTAGAATTCTGACACTATGAGTCATGTTTCACAAGTATTTTGGATCTCTCAGACTGTGTTACTGACCATACTTTTATGATATCGAATTTATACTTCAGGTGTACGGAGATCAATAGAGTATGACTTTCCTGTTCAGTAGTATATTGGATAAGGGTTCCAACCCTCAGTATTGCTTGATATGCCAATATTCCATTTGTTGTGACCAGAAGATTACAATTTGTTAGAGAGATGTTAGCTTTGCCAAAATCTTCGAACATCTACAACTTGTACTGAAATTATCAGTTTGTACAGTCATTTCACCCTAGAATCCTTCTGTTCTTTGTCTGACTTTCTGAATTAAGTATAATTTAATTTGGCAGTGAATATTTGTTATTCTGAAAATAATAAGTCAAACGAACAATATTTACTCTCCCCACCAAAATTTCCTCTCATTAAACTGTATCGCGTCCATTTAATTTATTTTAGCTGTAATAAATGATTAGAAAAGTGATCGAATAAAGATTAATTTCTTCTGTATCTATAAATTTCACGATTTTCAAGGTCCCGAAACCAAGACTATCAACGCAAATCAGGCGATAGGAATGGCCAATCCACTTGTCAGTATTAATTAAATAGGTGATAGATAAATAGTATTATCATCCTCACAATGAATTCCTTCTGCTCAAGATGGGTGTGCGAAAACAAGCTTAGTAACTATTGTTTTTATCCTCAATACAGTCTCGATTATTGTGAAGTTCCATGAAGTTCTAATCTCTTCATTCTCTAACCTGCATAATAAATTTACGACTTCGAGACCACCTGCCACACGCATTGTCCAGAAGTTAATTCACTTCATTTAATTCCTCTTTACTCGACAGTAGCAATAACAAGAATTCATCAATCTCTCTTCCCAAGATTATCGTTTGATATCACCCAGTTTGGCCACCCAAGAAGAACCAGAGAACGGGAGACCGACAGGGAGAGGTGAGCGTAAAAAAGGAAATATATTTATTGCATTTACTGTTTCTGCCAGTGAGTGGGGTGGCTAGCTTGATTATGTCCGATGCTCACGCGGGTGGTCCCGCGCTTTCAGAGAAGACTGTGAGAAATGTGTGTGGCGTGTACGTATTGGGAAGGGTTTGGAAAACACGTGAGACCACAAGGGGTCTTCTTGAGAGATACTCATAAAACTGCCTGCACTTTCCCAGCAAAAATCTTCTACTAGGTCTACCTGTGTGTGAGAGAGACACTTAAAGACATCCTAAATATTTTCTATTTTTTCCTATGTGTGGGCTGTGCGATTTTACCCTTATTGGGAAAAGCTGGAAACTGTGGGTGGTGAATGGGAATAAAAGCAAGTAAACAGGTCGTATAATTACCAAAAAAACTGAAAATATTCAGTGAGAAAAATTCAAATTCTTCTGCAGAACTCGGCAAATTCAAACAATTTTCTCAGCTTATTATGGCTAAAAGCTCCAAACCTCTAAAGACGTGGATTTTGTTCAGTCGGTTCAAATGTCTCCAAGTTGTCATGAAAACCAATCTCTAATTGAAATAAACCGTTCAAGTATCTTTAATATTTACAGGTGAGATAAACTTCAAGAAAATTCACTGTCCTCTATCCTTTTCAATTATTTGGACTGAATTCATAAGAATATATTTTATAATCTCTTACCTAAAGCAGGATAACTGAGGCTAAATAGAGAATTCCCAAATTAGTGCACAACGCACTTAATTAAAGCGAATGGGGGAAGGGTAATAAGGATCGGCGAAGTGCATTACGCTAATTTAATGATGGCCTAATCATTTTACAAGCATTATAAGGAAAAATCGATATTGTATGTTTGATCTTTACAAAGAATATGACGATGCTTCCAGGATATGACAATTAAGAAACGAATAAGTGGCTTAGGTGTCTCAATGACTGAGTCTCTTATTGCTATCTTTGAAAAATTCTTAGTACGATTACGATTTCGCAGAATATTTGTATTATAAATCATAGACTGAGTGTAAAATCACTCCTCTGATGAAGTAGATTCAATCGATTATTGATCGATTTCGAATAATTGAAGAATATGTGTTGTATTGAGGTCACACAAGAAAAGCTTCGATTAATAACCTCTATAGGAGGAGCGATCGAAAAAACCAAGTCTTAATAGCATAAAACGTGAAATAATTTCATTTTTCGTTTAAAAATTAATTTTTAGATGTTAACATAATGTAATTAAACAAAGGAAAATTTTTTTGCAGACTTCATTTAATAAATCAAATAATTCCCTTTTTCAGGTTGGTGATGGGAAACTACCTAGTAGCTTTCCGGATAGACATAGGAAAAGTTAAAATCATGCACCTCGGCGATGAACTAGGGCAAATTGGTGTTTAAATGTTTGCATACTGCTCCACTTTCGAGAAATTTCGGTCTGAACAAGTAGAGAAAATAGGGTTTCTACATCGCGTCAGAGGATGAACTGATATTAAGCAAAACGAAGAAAACGAAATTTTTCTAACCTTGACAGTCCTGGCAGCAGTAGATCTTGGCTTCTACCAACTAACTGAACCGCAAATCTTAAAATTGGCAAATTGTGGGTGCATACTTTCTCCTGCTATTAGAAAAAGTTGAGGTAATGAAAATACCTCAAATTCAAAGTTTTGTTCTAGCATAATTGCCGCCCAATTTCTACCACAGCACAAGCCACGAAGGTCTTTAAGACAAAGAAGCGCCAATCGTAACTCGAACAATTAAGAAATCCTTAATTAAAAAATTGAAATCATCTGATTTCAATTTCTTCTCACCTCAGAACAAGTAACATTAGAAATTGTAAATTCCTTGCAGAAAAAATTATACCTTTGATCATCGATCTAGTTAGTATTCGTCAAAATAGAGATGTGTGAGTTTCTCCATCATATGTTCCAGAGTGCCTTATTCCTCCACTTCGCTTGGGCTAGGAATGCAACACCTTTGTTCTAAGCTCCACGGGCTAAAACTACTCGAACATTGAACTGCAAAGTTAATTAGAAATGGAATCTTATATCCCTCTCTAGAATGTTAACTGCAGGACGCTTCCCTCCCTTTCATGCGGGTGGTCTGGAATCTTGTGAAGCTGATTAAAAAAGTCTTGGTGCCTAAAAGTACAGACTTACTGCTCTATCTTTGTTTTGGGACCCCACGCACTACCGTGAGTCAGACAAATACGTGACGGATAGTCTAGCGAGGGGACTGATGAAGTTCCTCGGTTGAAATGAAGCAAATATGGTCATTTCGATAATAACTCAGTCATATACTTTTGGCTTATCTAAAAACCATTTCCCAACACGTGATCATACGCATATACAATTTTATATGGTAGTGGTGTCATCGATCGATTTCTAACTAATTGGCTTGCGGAGCCAATCGTTTTAGTAGATTATCCATTCTCAGCTAAATAAGCAATTTGCATAAAATCAATGTAGCAAATTTCCGCTTTTAATCAAGCTCTTCGCCTCTCTTTCTGGTGCAAAGTGGTCTTAATCTTTTTTCAACTCGACGATGATTTTTTTATGTATTAATAAAAAGCTAAATTTCATTGATTCTGACTATTTTCAGGTCTTAACAAAATCTGTGCATATTGATAATAGTAACATCTTCTAGTTTACGCAAAAGCATTTATTTATCCTATCTCTGATTTCTATTTAGAAGCTTAGAGCAAATCCACTTCCTACATACGCCTACAAATTCATAAAAAAATTCCACCGATGATACAGATTGGACAATAAGATGAATAGCTTTTATATTCTAGCACATTGAAGAAAGAACTCTTCTCGACTTTATAATCACCTTATCTGGGTTTTGACATTTTTTTCTATCTTAAAATTCTCATGTTTGATTCTGAAAGTTATATTCTCGGAAAGTTCATATTCTTCATTTCGTAGAGCAGCCTTAAATTCGGAATACTGAATGAAAGCACACTGGCTGTAGCGCAAAAAAAAAGAATCATTGCATGGCCAATTTCTTCTTTACACGCTTGTTGTAATAGACATGAAGACCAT
Organism: Hymenolepis diminuta; assembly: GCA_900708905.1. NCBI lineage: Eukaryota > Metazoa > Platyhelminthes > Cestoda > Cyclophyllidea > Hymenolepididae > Hymenolepis > Hymenolepis diminuta. Next base: position 3,165,824 of record CAADRB010000010.1, read on the forward strand.
TATCAGTTTAACTCAACTATGTACCTCTGTTTCATTTGGCGCAAGATGCACACACGGACCTTTATGCAGTTTATTCATTTTCATCAATCATCTAACTCCAACCGCTTGAGCTTTATTCTACTACTTAATTTTGAAGCTGTTCAATTGCTCGCCTTCGTAAAGTATGACTCTCCTATACTATGATCATGTTAGGAAGATCTAGTTCTGCTGCTACGAGATATCTACCCACTAAATATTGCTAGGCTATGGTCAACTCAGGCCAGAGAGGTTAGGGCAGAATGTAGTTAACTCGATATTTTGTTAATCAAACAAAGGCATTGCGTAGGAACGCAAGTCGTCGTGTCATTGACGTTGGGTAATCAAAGCACCGCCGGAGTGATATCAGTCTTGTCTCTAATAGCTGTCAAGGTGTCAGGAACGAGTGCGCCCACATACCGGTAAGGATGATGGGACCTTTGAGACAACCAGTGGGAATTAGTTACTTCAAGACAAAACAACAATGCAGCCCTGAGTTTTGTTTTGTCGGACTCTTATTAATTAACCACTTTTTCGACTTTCGCTTTGTTTTCTATTATGAATATATTTTTATCTCTCCTCTACCTTGTGGTACTGATGTTCTTAAGGCAGGGAAAAATTAGTTTGAAAAGTGTTCAGTGTTTTATGCTTGCATCCGTTAAAGCAGAGCCTCTTTTGCTATAGGCTAAAGAATGAACTACTTATTTGAGTATTAGAAAAGAACTCAGCTTCTCTATAACATGACATTTTGCATGATGCTTTACGAGACTTCTCCTTCCAATAGTTAAAATAAAGTAAAAAAAGATGCTGTCTTGTTCGAAGCAGAGCTAGTAATTTTCAAATTGCCAAGACAGTGACAAACACAGAGGCAGAGACGAAAGAACAAAATGGTGCACTCATTTAGTCGTCATCGCGACTGGCGAGATAGGCTTCATGACGTTTCGCCTGGGCATCGTACATTTTCCGTAATTTCTTCAACTGGGTCTTGGTTATCTCCTTTCCCTCAGCGTCATGGGTTGGGATACCCTGCAGCACAAGAAAGCAATTACAATTAGAAATATGTACTCAATCGATTAGACTTTTTGTTAGCAATTGCATTTAAAGTAACTCGGAACAAATAAGTGTTCATATCCACTCTCCTAAATGAATATAGTCTCACAATATAGCCCACCTACTGCTATCAAACTTAACATATTTACGAAACTTATAGGAACGCATGTTCGAATGTCGTCTTAGGCGTCTAAACTAGAGATTTAATTCAATAACCTCGTAAATTATGAGAAAATGAAGGGGAATTCTGAAACTGATGCTAAAGAGGTAATATTTTTCCAAATACACATCAGTCTAAATCTACTAACAACCCAAATGACTAGAATGGTACCATAAATAATTACTAGTATAGCGACATCCGGTGTAAATAGCCTTCTGTTAATTGACTAATTTGAACTGTCTCGTGAAATGCGGGAATTCGAAAATGCAGATGAAAGCCAACATCTAGTGCATTCTCCGCCCAAACACCTTCAAATCTAAGCTCTAACTAAACCTAACACTCTCAGATATCTCAAGACATGAAGATGCTAAGGCCAAGGAGAACCCAATCACAATTCTAACTATGTTGGAATCCTGCGTTTCAAGATCGAAACCTTCTAACTTCACATTCCCCAGTTCAACCCGTATTTTTGATGAAATCTCTTCTCTGTCTCTACACACAGTAAAAAATGTCAGTGATGCTAGAGAAACTGCAGCACATCAGCAAGCCACCAACGTGAATTTAATGTCTGTTGAATTTGGGTTGAAGATAAATGTGTTGCCACAGCGTGAAGATACCTCTCCCTGCGTGAGACATCCTTCCCACACAGTAACAGCAGTAGCGACACAGTAGCAAGACACCAAAACTGCGTAAGTGAAATGAGAAAATCCCCACGCACATGGATATGGAATATCGCGTGGAGATTAATGAATCACAGACTCGCCCTGTTTGTCTGATTTAAAGCTTACTTACTTCTCTAAAATGCTTGGAAAGCCATGAAGTACAGAGTAGATCAAATTTAATGAAATCTTACAGTCAGAGATTGATGCAGAGGACCATGTATTTGAGTTATAAGAATTGCTAAGCCCGTCTACTTAATAAGACCTAGCTTACTTTACATGTTAATGCTTTGGTTCTATCAACCACTACATTTATTTGAAGACGAGAATGATGGCAGAAATGATCAGGGTTGTGAGATCCGACCTCTTCACACCTTGTTTAAAAAGAATGAGATTATGCAGATAAGCTAAGAGAATGAGAATGAAATTTCAGTAACACACGAACCACTCATCACGAGCACGTTAATGCAAGCCAGCGCACTGAGATTCTACGATTTCAAAAAATTCGATGAACCAGCTGAAGATTAAGAGAACTGTCAAACTTTGTTACATTTCGCTTTCCAAAACTCATCCTAGGTAGAGAAGTAGTATTCCCGAGTCTAAATGATAATAAATCCGCATTCTACCCGCCCTTGAGATCATTACTAACCCGTAGAGTTGATCTTAACCAATACATCGTTGAATTCTGGATTTCCACATTGACCGCTACCATAACGATACAAAAAAACTTAACCCCATTAAGAGAAGTATTCTGGAGACGTTGCTTCGCGACACGCATTGTTCTCTTTCGAATTACTAGATCCCAATAAGAAGACAAAAAGCACTAGCTGAAGTAGACCAACAAGAAAGACGTGAAGGAAATTTTCGGAAGTTGAAAATCCCAACTAATTCAACCATATTTTTTCAGCCTAAATAGAAATCAGAAACGTTAAGAAAATGACGAAATTTGAGATAAACAATGAGCCATCCCGAAATTCACAGACATCATCCATGCGCCAGTTTAAATGAACTCGTTAATGAACCACACCTTTACATCAAAAGCCGAATATTTATCCGTCTGGGAGCGGAATATTTCTGAAGGTAGCATTTTTCCAGCGTCTTCCTTCTCTTTAGCCTGCTTTGCCCTTGCTGCCTCTTTCTCTGCCTCAGCCTAAATTAAAACAAGAAATTACCTCCATTCGTAATACTACTGATATACTATAAGTAGAAAGCTATTTACAGCCGCCTTTTCGCGCTTCTCAACAGCGAGGAGCTTGGCATCAAAGAGACCAATGGCAGGATGGTCAATTCGATCTTCAAGGCGAATACCGTGAGCTGGGAGATGGTCATCTCTAAGACGATCACAAACAGAGAGAAGCTGACCCTTCAGAGAACCCTTGGTCGAGGACTGTGCATGAAGGCGAATGCGTTGACGTAGGTCTGCGGTCGTGTATAGCAATTCGGCAACTAAAGACCAGGCTTCCTTCTCCAAGCACTTGACGCCTTTATTCCCCGTAGCCTTTTTCAAAACAATATCGAATAGAGCTGGAATGAGAAAGGATACGTCAATTTAATTGAAAGAATCAGCGCAGAAGTTGCACTGTGATTAAGATTATTAAATTCAATTAATACAGATTCTCAAATTCAAGTTAGAGAGATCTCATTAAGATACATTTATTATATTGAAAGCGCAAATGTAAATATCAAATTAGTGTTTTATAAAGCTCAAGATCGTCTCAGGATAGCCATAATAGAAAACCTAGCTAGCTGCGTGTTTAGAATACAGGCAATTTTCGCAAAATATTTCGATTGTGTAAGATGTGAACAAATTAATGTATGGTGAACTAAATTCAAGTGTAAAGAACGGCTCCAAGCACGACTTAAAAATGCGATGCATGCACAAAATAATACAGGAAGTATGTAAGGACTGTTCACAACACAGTGGAAAAGATAAGAGCTCCAAATAGTTTATAGAATAACCCCTAAGATCTCTTCACCATTATTAAATGGGTATGTACAATTTCGTGAGTAAAAGGAAACTAGTCTTTTTCCTTACATTTTTAACCGTTCATATTTCCTTACTCAGGAATTTAGAACCCGAATGCATTTTCGATATGACATGTTAGGGGATACCTACTGGAATCCGTATCTTTTGGGGTAGCAGACAAGGAAATATGTCTGCTGATTGCAATTTGCCTTCAAACATTTTTGCACAGATCGTTTATATCTGATGAATGTCAATTATTTTATGATATAGAGTAGCTCTAAGAATTCCAATTCAGAACTAAATTTAACTCATTAGGCAAAAATCAGGTATACCAACGTCTATCACCTGTAATGAAAGTGAGGAATTATAATGAATTACACACTATTTATTATAAAAAGTCGTCAATCTTTGAGCCTCAACAATAATTTTCTGTTATTCTTCATGGTGTGAGTTAAAGCTCTCGATGAAGTCAGCTTTTCGGGATGACTTCCTATTCACCTTCCTTGCTATCTGAGTATCTCCAAAGTAACATAAACAACGAACATTTATTAAGAAAATTAATCCGCTTACATAGATTGAAGAATTTCGAATTTAGTTTAGGTAGAGTATTTATACAATGACTCTTATTCCCCTCCTGCTGTCGGACAATCCACATATAGCCATTATTTAAACCACCCTACCGCTTTTTGTCTTCCAATGATTATACAATGTATGCTTTGCTTTGGCAGGGGTTATGATAATAAGCTTGGACTTCAATCATCTAATGGTCCTCTACAGTATTATAACTAAATTATTACATAAATTAGAGGCACGGAATTGCTGCAGTTATCCGATTTGAGATGATGGATACTCAGATAAATGATTAAGTTGATCGTTCATCGTTTTTGGAACAGTTCCGCAGTTAGTCATTTCACAACATCAATTCAGGTCACAGCCAGAGTAGTTGAGGACAACTTAGTACTAGGGTTTCAGTTGAAGCTTGATCCACATATACAGTGAGGTAAATGTGACTTGTACATTCGCAAAAGTCACACAGACCTAGATATAGCAAATTGTAAATATCGTTAGGACTCCAATTAGCATTCAACAAGATTTAGGATCAAATTACAAAATAAATATGAAGTGAATGGTGCCAATGTTGGGGTAAACGATCACTCCTACCGCCAACTGGGATGTTCATAGTACTAAACTGCTAACAGCAAATCCTGAGATGATAAAACTCATCCCAATGCCGCTAAAGTTAGAAGGGTAACTGAAGATATCTAATGGGATTGGGACAGAAGGGAGATGTTCTGATATGGGGTTGAAGGGCTAAACTCATTAACCAAATTGGAGAAACACCTTCATACGTGTGGAGACAGGACAAAGTGTGTATTCCAAACTGCACACAGGATACGACGGGAGAGGGAAAATGCAATTAATTGTTACCGACAGCGTCGGCTTTGTTATCATAATAATTATTGGCATTTTTATTGACCACGGAAACGCACAAAAAATTATCATTTTTAATTGTGGGAAGGAACTGAAATCAGGTAACAGAACGTCCAATAAAATGAAAACTGGGAATCAAAAAAATGCTGAAAGCAACATCATGGCATACAAGCTTTACTTCATTTGATTTTTGCAATCAGGATGTGCAATATTTACATCTATCCTGCGCTAAATAGCAAATAAAAAAATGTGAGTAATAGAGAAATGGTCTGCATGGACACTCGGTGTCAGTGACTCTGCAAACGCGTGTGAGATGAGAAGGTACCGGTGAAGAGACCATCACCGAATCGCAGATATTCCACAAACTAATAGCATTCCTTGCCCAGTGGGTCTCTATTACAATAGCTATGTGAAAAGAGAGTGATTATGAAATCATTTAAAAACATCCCACCCGAAATTGGAAAGAGGTGATGAAAAGGAATAATTTAAAACCTTATGAAAGGAAATTAAAATGCAGACAACCTGACGATTTTGGAGTCCAGATGCAGTAAGGCTTTGATTCTGACGTTGCTTAAATCGCCTCTATCACCCCTTTTGTTTAGGCGCTCGCCATGATTAAAAATTGTGAATTTTTTGCTCCGTCATCAGAAATGATAATAAAAATAAAATGGGTAGCTCTCCTCCAAAATTCAACTGTCATGCTTCGTCCCTGGATTGCCTGCGATGTTCAATGCTTATTGGCCATTGTTTAGCCAAGAGCGGTTGGTCTGCCACTTAAATTCATTCTTCCTCCAATAGCTAAGGCAAAATTATCTTACATGATATTCGGCAACTTATAGTTTTGACATAGCAGAGATGAGATAGCTGCAAAATCTAAGTAAGCGGAGCACCGAAAGCTTTTTTCAATGAAGGAATTCTAGTAAGCTAAGTTTCGGCTTAAATGACTTCCAGTACCCTATTTCTAGCAAGTAATTGAAAAGCCACATACCGGAATGTCATACCCAATGTTGATATTAGATTCAATGCGAGTATCCTCAAAGGACCTTTAAAAAAACAACACCACATATTTCCCTCAACTGAATAGTGAAGAAATATAAAACCCAAACTTCATTGATCAAATCTCCCTACTCTCTCTTCAAATTATTTTCCCAAAGTTATGACTATGTATCTACTGGTCTAAATAATATAAAAACAGACATATCAACTATCGACGATTGACATTGAAAAAAACTGTTCAGTCAAGTTCCTAAATAAGCTACTATAGTTAAATGTAAAAAATGAATCCCTTCCTGAACAATCTTCATTCGAATTACTTCGAATTTGGTAGCTGCCACTGAGGATGATCGATTATAAACACGGTAACAGGACTAAAACGTATATTACATTCAAACTTATGAGGGAATATCCATAAAGTACCTTAAAAGAAATGAGCTTTCAAAAAGTACTTACCATTATCATCACCCGGGAGATTGTCAAGATCAAAATTGAAGTTCTTCCTAATTGAAGCCTCGAAGTCGGCAACAATGTCCACAACCTGCTTCGCTACAAGATGAAAAAGAGATAAGTGCTTATTCACCTAATAAGATTCACGTAGTTAAATGCTTACCGTCAGACGCGACCTGCCGTATCTCTTTGACAAACATCTGGCACGCTTCTGCAGCGCCATGGAAAGCAGTAGCAAGGATCTCCCTATTTGGAGCATCCATTGAGATCCAAAGGGGACCATTAGTGATATCTTTAATCACTTTTTCAAAAGGAATCGGCCAAACGAGGCACGGCTGATTACTTTCTCTAAAGTCAGGCCATGCGTCCGAGAGCGCTGTATGATCGGATGCCCCAAAGACACAGAGCAGACGAAGAATGAAGGCAGCAAGAGCATAGGCCTGATAAGCTCTGGCAGTAAGACAGGGTGAGCTTGTTCCTAAGGCTTTTGAGCAGTCCACCTGATTATAAGCGTTAATCAATTTGCGGATAGCAAACATTGTACGCTGAGTATCGATCGAATCTATTTAGGGAAAAATAAGACTTACTAAACGAGGGACATAAATCCATTTATGATTAATCCTTCTTCATAACGCATATAGATGAGTTTACTCGCATAGAGAAAAAAATGAAATACCTTCAACAAAGATTTTGGGCGATTATTCACAAAGTTCGGAATAATTGATATGGATAGGTGGAAAGCATCGTAGAGTCACTCTTGTGAGAAAATAGAATTCTAATATTCTTCTTTTTGACCACATTTAGTAAGTGTGGCTGGTCATCTTCTGATTTGAACTACCCAAACCTATGATTTAGGTTTTGCTCACAAAAGAGGTTTTTACTAGGGTAGTAATTAAGCTTCTCTCCTCATTTAACTCAATTTTGAAAACATTTCCATCTATTGATTGCCCACGGTAATGTAAATATATAAACAATTTTTCATTGTGGGAAGCATCAAAACGCAAGCAAAGGTAAACCAATCCAACAGGGACTAAGAGAGGAGAATCGAGTATTAGTACTCTGGGTTTCTATTTCTTGAGTATATGCTCACGTTCTATTACTTCCATGTCCAATCTCATTATTTATCTCACTGGGCACTTAAATCAATTCATGTCTGCCTAGATCAGAGCTTAATGCCCAGTTGATAAATTAAGATGCTTAGTGTTAGGAGGCCTAATTGAGTGTTTTCAGTGCACTCAAAAAGACTCACAAGCTTAATGCCTCGTGTATTGGATTTCTACGTTCGCACTTGAACATTTGCGTATTGGATACTCATACGGTAATTCATTTCCTACGTATCCAATTCATTAAAGCAGTCTTATTTTCTATCTAATGAAGGAATGCCCATAAATATTTTTAAAAGCATATTTTTGAATCGCTGCAGTTATAGAATATTAATTAGCTATCCGCACTCGTCTCCCTCGTGATAACTAGGATTTTGCCTGTAAAATACAACACGCAGAGATTACAGGACTAGTGGTGCAGACTCGCTTATTGCGCTCTTACCACATTCCTTTAGCCTCTTCTTCATCCCATTTTTTGTTAGCGTTCTCCCACCTTCTCACTTTCTCTAACGACTGAATTCTTTATCGTTACTATTCAATAAATTCTGCTTTACCCTCGACTCCATTTTATGGATCTCGGAAAACTGTGGTTGTCCGTTGTCAGCTGTTACTTTTGGCTGCAAAAATAACAACGTTTGAGTTACGGATCTTTTCAATACTTCCTGTAATTCGTGTAGCCACCAGTTTTCTATAATTTGGCAAGCATCATACACTTAGCTATCATTTTAGGTGTTTGTTAAGATCAACCTCAAAACTGCTCATCATAATTACTTAAAACTTTACCGTATTTATTTTTTAAAATATTTAAACTTCAGATATTTATAGCTGAGACATCCAGAGATGAAGATGTGGTAATTATCGAAGTTTGTAAAGTTCGCGGAGTATGAATTTCATCTCATCAAATATCGATGCCTTTTCTGACACTTTCACCTAATATTTGTATATACTTGCACTGTTCATTTATATTATTTTATCGATTTGCCCACTATTGGCAAAGCGTGCATGAGTGTGTGTATTGATTTCCAATCGATTAGTTTTCCGTTGGCTTCCCTCTATGTGTTGTGTATTACAGGGCATTCTTGAACACGTTCATTTGTTTACTTTGTGGTGGTTGTCTATTCGTTACATTTTCAAAAGCAACATAATAAATGGAAATTCGAGAAAAAATTAAATCCGCAACAATAAGGTTCTCCAATTTCATTATTAAAAAAAATGTTACCATCGGAAATCTCAAGCCCTTTGAGGGAGAACACCCTTAAGGAAAGTAGCATCTCAGGGCCTTTCTTATATGAAACACACAATCTAATATCCACCATGAGCCAATCTCCCACTGATGAATGTATTCAAATAAGTATCGAACTAGTGAACTCGGACGTTGTCGACGTAGTCGTTGCTAGCTACGCCACAGACGCATACACATCCAATTATTAATATATTTCATTTCAATGACACTGATAAAAAACACAAGTCTTACCACAAAGAGCACCAAAGACCTCCTTTTGAGCAGCAGTAAGAGCACTCGTGAGGTCCTGATTTTCTGGCAAATCTCCATTACCTTTTGGCTCGCTGAGGGACAGGAGTCTTAGAGTATGCGAGACATTGAACAAAAAGTCCTTTAAAAGAGAGGGATAGTGGGTTAAGATTCAACTCTAAGAACCTACATTAATAGTCTTGCTGAAAGCTAGCGCTTCACTCATTGTATCTGTGCCATAGTCTAAGGTATCTCGCCAACTATGAAGAAGGAAGGCGAAACGAAGTTCGCGAGCCGTATGCTGTCTCAGAGCATCACGAATAGTGATAAAGTTCTTCAGAGACTTGGACATCTTACAACCACTGATAGTCAAGTGTCCAGCGTGAAGGAAGTAATTCACCCAATGTGAATGACCAAAGTAAGCCTAGGTGGAAAAATTAAAATGAAGAACATGGCTTACTTCCGACTGGGCGAGTTCGTTGTCATGATGAGGGAATTTAAGATCCACTCCACCAGTATGGATATCCATGCAATCACCAATGGCATCACTGGCCATGACGGAGCACTCAATATGCCAACCGGGTCGACCGGGGCCCCAGGGAGAAGGCCATGCGGGTTCACCAGGTTTTGAGGCCTTCCAAAGAGCAAAATCACTGAAATTGCGTTTCTCAGCATCTGTGGTTGTGAGATCACCTTCACCAGAGGCTAACTTTTCCGCATCGCCATATGCAGTGGGGACCAGTTTGGCGTAGAAATGACCCTCAGTTTCAGCAAACTTCTTCGTGTTGAAGTACACTGAACCAGACTCGACTGAATACCTTTAAAAAGGAGTCATAAAGGAGTAGACAAAAGCTGATCATGTAACTGTGACACATGAGTGACAAGACTCAACCGAATTAATTGTAGAGAGTAAACATTTTCATCAACATTAGTTTAAGATAAGTGGTTGAAATAGCTGTTACCTAAGCTGCTAACATCAGATATAATGATGTACTAATCATTGTTAGGAGAACTGTCCAAGCAATATCTGAATATGAAAAGGGAGTTACCACGTTAGTAGTAGTCCACTCGAATTGAAAGAAGAGATGAGGAAGGACACATCTTTAGACCAGTTAATTCAAGGAGATAAGCTTCATGAGAAGACAAAAATATTTGAACTTGGGTGACAGAGCTTGACCTACCATTTTCATTGGCTTATTTCAATAACATAGTGCTACTGCTTTAAAAACGTTACAACAGAACTGGATAGGTGTATTAATGACGATGAAGCCTAACCAACATGAATTGTGATAGGATGAAACAGGGCAGGTGATTTTCTCTACTCTACAGACGACTCACGAAAGCTAATAAGATTAAGGGAGATGCAGATAGGTTAGTGTTCACCTACGAAAATTTGCTAGCCAAGTAGAGCATTCCCCTTTTTTTCGAAAAAATAAAACACCCTCCACCGATCATAGGAAGTTGTGGAAAATTAAACTCGATATAGTCATGACGGAATATGAATAGTTGTGAGATAATCTAATTTAGCAACCTTTTTGATAACCAAATGATATCTGAATCACAAAAGATGTATACATAACAAAGACGCATTAGAAATTTAATACATAGTAAAATGAAAATAACGATAACCTATATGATCAGTCACTTACGCGAATCCATTGTCAATAATTTTCTGAATGTAGGTAATGATTGGATCAATGTATTCACTAACTCGTGTCAACTTGTCAGCATCAAGAACCTGAAAACGTAACAAAATCAACAGAGTAGAATGGAAGATCATGGCATCCAATTATATAAAGAATTCTTGCATTTAATGCCCTCATATCTCCCAAAAATTCCTTCTCCATTCTTCGAGGAAGAGCTTCAAAAATTTTGTAGTCGGAAATCGATGAACCGAATTTTGAATCAAGAAAATTAGCTAGGGCATCCTGAGCCCCAGAGAGTAAACTCGAAACAGTTATTCGACTAGTGAGGATCATTTTAAGTCGATTCACTTCACGCTTAAGAAAATCCCTTTGCTCAGGTTCCGGATGGGTTTTTGACTTTTCATCTAATATCTAGAAATAGTCATTAATAATTCACAAAATGTTGTTTCATTGAGTACTTTTACAGCATCACGAATATCCTGCTTAACTTCAGCTACTGTAGAAGCACTTTCAAAGTAACTAGATATCAAGTAGTGCTGACGAGCTCTTTTAATTATCTGAATAAAATATAGGGTGAAGAAGTAGAATATGAATACTTACCTTGTCATCAATATCAGTTATATTCATGATATATTTAACATTAAAACCAAAATAATCAACAAGAACACGGCGTATAATGTCAAACGATATGTATGATCTAATAACATTGCATCACAATTATTTTGAAAGTATAACCTGGCGTGGCCCATATGAGAAGAATCATAGACAGTTGGACCACAGCAATACCATGTTACATCTTTTCCTTTTAGCGGAACAAAAGGAACCTACAAACGAATACAATTAAATTGGCCAGCAAACTTACTTTGCTATTAGAAAGACTATTATATAACTTAAGAGGAGGTAAATCAACCTTTACTTTAGATACAGGCACTTTCCACTCAGGTGCAGTACGCTTTTCCATATTCCCTGACATAATGCAAATTAACAAAGTATAATACTTGCTGATAATAAGCGATTTAAGTTAACTCTACTAAATTTAACACCGCAGATTATTCTACTTAGTGAAGCAGAAATCAGCATGCAATGAAGGCTAAAACCCACTTATTTGTTGGAAAAAATAAACCAATGGCATTGAGCGCCTTAGGTCATACAAAACAAAATGGATGACTTTACAGACATTAAAAAAGATGAGTTTAATATGGTATTTGAAACATATATTACTGAGTTATAAAAACAAATTAATTGGAAAGTGAGCCTAAGTGCAACGAAAATTTTTGGAAATAAAATTACTTGCGCTATTTTCAAAAAATTAAGTCAGGTCAAACCAAAAATTAAAACGGCGTTAAGCTAGAATCTTCTTTATTTTAAATTTCTTTTGACTTAAAAAATAGCCGCGGTTATAACATATTGAAATGAAATATGGTAACAACAAATTAGGTAATCTTACATTTAAGGAAATAGATTAGATTTTCTTCGTATATGAGACGCCGTACATAAAACCACTTCAATAAAAAAAATTTTACTGTAAATAGAAAGATACCAATAAATCCGCTCATCGTCTGGAATTTTGAATGCATTGTGATATGAAAACGATTAATTGTGATTGTGCCTATGACTTAAACTTTTAGAATAGAAAATTTGTATATGACAGAGGCAAATTGCAATAGCCAGTAGATGTCGTTTTGCTACGATTAGGTGTTGTTAATCGGATTTAGTCTTGGAGAGTTTGGTAATAGACAGTTATATGCTGTCAAGATTTCTCATATAATCAACTTTTCGGATGATGTTTCAATTTCTTGACCGTAATGAACATCATTACTCGTTGATGATATTTTGCGGAGCAGTTGCAATTTTCATTCAGTAAATACGTGCTGGCGTTATAGTGGATGCCTGTCTATTTTAGCAAGCTGCTTAGGTTCCTAAAAGCACAAAATTATCCTTTTTGGTCTGTTGAAGGATGGAAGATAGGATCAGTAGACTAGGTAATTCTCCCAAAATGATCGTTGGAGGGTAGTCCTTTGAGTAGAGAAGCCTGCGTATTAATAAGCTAGTATTCAATCAGTCGGTATTTGACTTCTATCAAACAGTGATCTTGATCATGTTGTACTTAGAGATATCGATTCTGTGATTCTTACTTGGCTAACCCTTACGCTATCGAATCTACAGACAGCTTATTAGCTGGCGTTGTTTCGTATGCTTTTCTGCCAAATGACATTGATTCTGAAAGCATTGAAAGGCTAAATTATCGTTATTTAATGTGCTTATCTGCGGTGCCAAAGGTCACAAGTTTGAAACCCGTTGAACGAATTTATGGACTGTGCTGATCAAGTTTGGTTGATAAAAAAGTAATATGTTCAAGGGCTCCATAATGCCACCCCTCCGCTCGAGGAAAGTTTTAGAAACAACCCTAAACTTGCTTGGGTATTGTTCACCTATCTACAAATGCATGTTTTTAACAGAGAAGGCTCTTTTATTCTCCCTAAATAAAGCTCTTCAAGACAATTTTTTTTAATGGCGATGACACTATTCCGGCATTGCTTAGAATGATTAACCACACTGGCAGATGAAAAGTCTTGCCCTCCTCTCATAGGCATGGGCTGATATGCACGTGGATTTGGAGGCACTTTATTTGGAGAATAAGACACTCGCTCTAAGAAACTTCTATTTATTTGGGAAGAAGTACTGTATCCTTTCGGACTTTCTTTCAATTTATCCAAAAAGATATCTTNCTTTTGGGCAGAGATGTAGAATTTAAGGTGCCATATTCATCAAGAGAAGAGTAAAAGTGAAGTGATGCTGAGTTGTTAATTTTTTTGCCTCCCTTTCGAAATTAGAGATTCGTTTTCGGGGAGGTATGGGTGCAATTATGCCAATTTTTCTTTAAAAGGTTTGTGTTTAATTGAGTTTCCATTGCCTCGTTTTAAAAACAGATTCACTGCACATGTTTAAAGATTGGGGAGTAGTTTAGTGCTCTCATATTGCTTGTGGTGTTCGATGCTGCAAGCTGAAATTAGTAGCTTTGGTTCTCTGTTATAATATTATCTATTCTGTTGAGGAAATGTACGCTTTTCTAAAAGCATTGTCAATTGAGATCAGTCTCGAATTCTTGACTTCTGGCATTGTAGTTGTCTTTGTTGGTTACTACACCAATGGCTCGTTAACCTCCGGACTGGTAATAAAGGTGGTGGCGGAATTCGAATTTCACATCGGGGAGGCTTCATGATACTGTCCCTCTAACCACGACGTTTGTTGTAATAACATTTTCCTAAATAGTTTGTAACTCGAGGCTTGTTCGTTAGAGTTGATTTAAGCTAGTATCTGCAGTTGTGGTACTATTCAACTTAGCTGTACTTTCTAATCACTACCGTTACTTCTCTTCTGTTTTTAAATAGCAATCAAACAACGAATGCAAGTAATTAGTGATCCCCGGTCGACATCATTCAAATGCTTTCGAACAGTGGTAAAATCAACCGGTTTGTCGACTCTCTATCGGGCCTACTTCACCCAGCTGGCGCTCAATGTTCCCTTCCAGTGTGTACACTTTGTAACCTACGAGTTCCTCCAGCACAAGCTGAATCCTGACAGGCAGTACAATCCCTGGACCCACATTGTCTCCGGTGGGATTGCTGGTGGCACTGCGGCTGCAATCACCACCCCTATGGATGTCTGCAAAACTGTCCTCAACACTCAGGTTAGCCCTTCTCTTATCTTTACAATTTGGGAAGGGAAATAACTTCTAGAATTACGTTCAGAAACTCTGAGATAGAATATGCCCTAATTGGACCACATTTTAGTATGTTATGATAATATTCATGGGAGTTGATACAAACACTCTGTCAATGGTCAATAGTGGCATAGTCATGCTAAACTAATAAAACTCCATGACGCTATCCCAGGATGAGTGTTGCAAAATGCATTCCTAAATGAGCTGTAGATTGTTTAGTATTGCACAGTCATTTAGGATTGACTTACACATTCGTTCGAAGTAGGGTTAAATAACAGCAATTGAAATTGGGATGGAAGAGTTATGCGGTTATTTCTATCACAGTGGTAGTGTAATTTCGCTATGCTCTCACTTTTATAACTTCTGCAATTTAAATCGCAAAACAAGTGAGAAAGGAAATAAAGGAGGTGTGTGTCATGAAGAGCTCTATTGAGCCACGTAGCTGAACTCTTGTCTGGGCTGAAGAAAGAGCTGTTCAAAGGTAGTAAGGAGAACCAAAGGTGGATACCAAGTAAAATTGCGGAAGATCGATAGACTACGCCACAGTATCACTATATTGTCGCAATTTGGGTGCAGTGATTGTGCAGAAATTGTGTTAGATCCACACAATTCAGTTACTGTTTTTTAATGAACTTAGTTGCTACATAAAGGTGTACTGCCTTCTTTGCTTTTCTCCGTTCATTGTGATGAAATAGTAGGTACTCGTACTGTGGGTATACTTTAGTTGAATAGAATTTGGCTCAGACGGTGAAAAGATTGTAAGTTTATGATTCCTGTTTATTAGAGTATTGGAATTCAAATACTGGAAAAAATACAGAAATCACTTCAAAATTAACTGTCTCAAAATATGTCACAGGTTCGGTGCCCACTCAGTGACTGGAATGGCCAACCGCCCTTGTTATTTATAAAGAAGATGATACAATATGTTTCTCCTTGATGTTACCCTTCTTCCCAAGATGAATGTTTGGAAACGTTCTCTTAAATGCGTTTGGGAACGAGTTCCACTAATGTTTCAAAAATATTCAGTACTGCAACATATCATTTTCGAAGATTTTCATATAACTTCAAGGAGGGGATGAAGCATGGTAATGGGATATTCAAAACAATTGTTTAATCAACAGTATTCAAAATCTTTCTTCACCAGTAATATGGTTTACTGTCAAAAGTATCTTCTGGTTCATTTATGTACATTATATGATTGGGTCAGGGATAGTCTTCTTACATAATCTTGTGATTCTCATAAAAAAAAGACTAGCACTTATTCTTTATTCTGATAATTAAAAGGTGCTCTGTTCTTATTGATCTCTGGTAGCTCTATTGTAACAAGTTCTATGCATTTCATGGCTCTTCAGGAGCTTGTTCCTAAGATTAGCCTTCTCACAGTAGTTATAAGATTTTTTATTTCATTACTAGTATACATACGTAGCTCTGTTGCGAAAAGACCTTAGGCGAATATTTCAAGTAGCCTACGCTCTAATATATGAGGTCCTTAACACGAGGGTGTAACCGCTTGTGTAACACAAGAGTGAAGATACTCTAGTTATCTTCATTACTGTATAATTTTAAATTTTTATATGTGCTCTTTATCGTTAGGATATTGTGGATGGAAAACTTACAGCTGTTCCTGCAAATGATAGTCCAATCGTAGGGAACAAGATTTCCGTGACCGTGCCCTCGAAGGCTGTCACAACCACCGCGACAGTAGTGCTCAAAAACTCATCTCTCGACAAGGAGGAAATTCGAGGTCTTTTCGGTGCGGCTCAAGCCGTTTTGGAGACGCAGGGGTTCCTGGGCCTATTTCGCGGCATGAAGGCTAGAATTGTGGCTATTCTGCCCGGTACTGCAATCTCATGGTCAATCTATGAGTACTTCAAGTGGATGCTTTCTCGGCGAAATGCTAATGGAGTGCCTAAGAACCTCGAACAAGAGACAGACACTTGGGCTTAATTTTCATCGCCACTCCTTTCTATCGGATATCCTGTACTTCTCAAGGTGGCGTGTCTGTGAGCTATGCTCACATTTTTATTCTGCATTCCGTTCGTTTCCATCCATTTACTTTTGTATATATACACGCGCTCTATCTCTGTGATCCTAGTTTGCATATTCGCATAAATTTACTCGAATGCATTTTAGTACTCCATTACTGTTTTTTGTTCTAATCGAGTGTTGTGGGAATTGGCGCTGGAAATTGATGAGTGTATTGGTTAGTGTCGAAAGGGTCCTTACGCCATATTAGTTCTGGCTCACCATCCGAATCAGAGATCATAAAAACTAAGATCAGATTTGACGGTGGAAGTGACTGGACATTGGTATTTCCCCACTTAGTTCTTTAGTGGATATAAAACTTAGAAATTCGGAAACATGTATGGAAATGTTTGGAAACATGCTGCTAACTTCAATATGACTAATGAATGCTATCTGCGAATTTTTTGCTCACATCAACTTTAATGCCTAAGCTGCAATTAGAATAACTGCGTAATTACAGATTAGATAGTCTATACCTTGTTTGGTCTTATTAATAAGGCATAGGGAGTGTGGTCTAAGCTTTCACCAAGCAAAATCCTATTGATGATGAAATATAGAGCAAAAGGACGTAAAAGTCTATAATAGTATGAGAGAAATAAATCGAGAAGCATTGGACTTGCGTTGAGCACATTTTGACATTCTAGATTCCCACGGGGTACTTTTATCCTATATTCAGCTATTTGGTTGGTCAGCTTGCTTCCGTATTGGCCGGCCAGGCTCCTAGTTTAGCCTACTATTAATTCTTCAGTAATAACGGGCTTGGTGTATTACAGTAGACTGCTCATTGAGGCTTACTACGGCAGGAAGTGAAGACTCGTACCTCAATGATGACTTCTCATTTATGAAGAAAGAATACTTACTTGCATGCTGGCTTCCTGAATGGTCAGTAATAAAGGACGGCAGTTAATGAACAGAGAACAAATTCCGCTCACAAAGTTTAAGAAATCTAATCAGGGTGTCGAGAATATTCGATTCTGCCATCCTCCAGAAGGAAGTTGAGATTGAAACTGATTGGATATTCATATACCACCTCACTTTGAAGCTACTTAGCACTCCCATAGAATAACATAGTGATTCGATTTAGTATAAATAAATGTTAATGTAATCATGAAAGATTAGGCAAAGAAAGATGGTAACAAAGATTAATATTAACTAGGAGCTATATATGAACAAATTGAAGAGCGCTCTTGGAAAGGAGTTGAGAAATACTCCAGAATGAACCATCTGAAGTCTATTCATCCAATACACTGATTAAAAAATTCTCTATTTTAAAGTTCAACCTCTGCGGCTAAAACACGTTTTGACTATAGCTTCATACCTGAGATGAAGGTTCTCATTAATTCTGATTAAATTTAATCAGATGGTCATTTCCAATTTCCTATGTAATACTCGACCACAAATAACCCAAATAGATCTTCAGCATAAATCAGTCTCACCTGCCGTATGGCAAGATTCTCAGCTTTATTTATTTTTAATAATGTTATTTTCAGTCGAACCCCATCTCAATCTCTCCACTTCGGTAGCCACCAACTGCTGACTCTAAAAGGCATGCCGTCTTTTGCAATGAATCAATGGAATGGCAATAGACATTTGTCCTGAAGTGGATTTATATCACTAAAGGTAACACCAATCTCTTGGAACTGAAACTCTGTGTAATGCAGGTCTCATGTGCATCTTATTTTCTCAGTTATTGGTAGAAAATACTCCAGCCTGTAGGTGGGAAATAATTATTCTAAAGCTCTTGTAAACTACACGAAGAGATTGGCAGAATATCTATATTGGAAGGCTATAGCCAATAAGCATAAAAAGCCACTAAGCAGCAGAGTATAGTACAAACTGCTGGTAGATAACGGGAGAAGTATCAATAAACAGGGAGGAATCATAAACGAAGTGAACGAGGTAGAAAACTGGTAATATTTATCAGCGAAACAAAATAACAAATAGTAAATAAGGTAATCACGCATTCCCTATAAAGGTTGGCAATTGGAAACAAGTGGTCTCCACGTGAATTTCTAGACGCCATTCACTTACCGCAGTGTTGGAGAGGCTGAAACCCCTTACTAACAGCATTTGACAATTGATGCTTCATGACACAGCCCTATTCCATTAAATAACAGACAATAACTTTTCATTTATATGACAAAATCATGAGGTCCCATAATTTGACTCAGTGTTGAATCAAGTTACGACGATTTTGTCACGTTTTACTGTAACTCCCTGAAACTTACCAATTCTAAAACGAAGAAAAGGAATGAACATATTCTTACATGGATTTATCAGTGGTACAAAGTCGAGTTCGTTTGAATTGGGTGTTCAGAAAACCGGGCTAAGGTAGCACATGCTGGCCAATAGGTAGACCGCTTAATTAAGATCATCCAATTGTAATTACTAACGCTTCGAATTTACTAGTGATAATGGGGCATGATTTCCAGTGGCTGATATAAACTTTGAATCTGTATCAGTCACGTGGTACGAGTGTTGGTGACGTGACGGGGTGGTGGCTTTATGCAATATGTAGCTCGAGCCGATTCTATGGTATATGTTTTGGTGAATAAGGTCGTGTTAATTACTATCTATTGGTTTACACTAAACTCGGCTCTACGTATGCGATTATGATCGTTATATATATATATATATATACCCGCATTGTGACACTGCGTGAATTCCACAGAGTATCTCATTTGAATATATATACTCAATCTCTCGCATCTGCCGTTGAAACAAAACCTTACTAATCAGAAACTCTGTAGACTTCTTAAGTCCACTAATCTCTTCCAGGCTACTGCCATAGACAGCAGATGTCTGTCAACACCCGACGATTAGAAATAATTGACTGGCGAAAAGATCTCCACTACAGTGTTCACAGGTGGTCCAGTTGTGCGTGGGCATGTTTGTGCATAGATATATAAAGAGATACCAACCATCACTCCGAAATGTTGAGAACGATACATGATTGACGCCTAACGGAGAAATTTTTCGTATATAAACCTAATTTACCTTATCAATTAATTGAGATGGCTTCCCGGCCACCTCCATACTGATTTGACAACCTGACTTATTTCATCTATTCGATCAATGTGATTCCTGTCCACAAATTTATTCCAACTGTAGTGCCTGATCAATAACATTGTGGCTTCTTGAAACTGACGTGGAGGGGGGCGCTATGAAAGCAACCTTCTTCGACAATTATTTACGTGGTAGCCTTTCTCTTTATCGCTTTTTGCTCGGTTTGGGTCATATGTACGAGTCCCAAATGATTTATATAGGATTCGCGTAATTGGGAAACATTACTATCTCCCACATTGATGACCAGCGTGATTAGCCTACCAGGCTCTTTGTTATTTTAAACAACTCTCCACTTCCCAAATAGACACGCTTCAAATTGTGACTTTTTGCATTCACCTCTGGAGAAAGGCTGCAAGGTAAAGGACGTTGTTGATTGCCTTGCTCGTAGACCTAAAACTACCATTATAGTACTGTAACCCGTCGTTCTGTATAGTAAATTAAGTTAAATATTTTAAAGATGCAATTGTTTTATTCTTACTGATTTTTGTCCCTTTTTCGTTCATTTCGTTTCCACATATCACACACTAAGCTGATTTTGAGTTTGAAATGTACACACATTAGCTACTAACTCATGGGATGCAAAAGTTCTATGGCCCATAAATACATCTAGCGTAATCAGATTTTGAGTCAATTTTACAATATCTGTGCTCATTCACCAAATTATGGTAATCAACCATTAGTGTCTTAATTATATTTAGGAAATCTTTCTATTACACGTCTAGCAGGACAAATAATGATTGAGATTGCATGGCCAATTTCCTCTTTACACGCTTGTCGCATTTGAGATTATTTTTAAGCAAACAGGGATTAGCAACGTTCAAGAAGTTACTTATACCTAAATGAGTTCTGAATGAAAGTAATCGTATGGAAACTATCTATACGAATACTTGTCACACCACAATGCCCTCGTTTGTTCGATATCTTAATCACCGCACTACCCTTCAAGATTTCCCGGTCTCAAATGTCTTTCCCAACTCTCTATCTACCAATATACAACTCAGACAGTGCAGCCTTTCATTCCGAGCTTTTATTATTAAATCCTATATCTAGGTTCTCTAGCCAGTTTATCTATCATTGAGTTTTCTATAACCCAATTAGCATCCAAAATTGCCACGATCCATCGAATTCGAATGAACAAAGTTTCACTATTTACTCCAAGTTGTGTAACTCAACGACCCAGTAACTTCGCACATTTTAACAATTGTACCATATTTGTAATAACAACAAAATGGGAAATTTATTTTTCTTGGGTAAAAATCAATCCACTTTTAAACCAACTGAGCTTGACTTTTGCGGCCTATCAGCTATCACTTCTATAGCAACTTGCTACATATATATTCTTCTTTTTCGTCATATATCTCTGCTATTTCTAAAAAGTAATCATGGCGGAGTCCTTTGCTTTCTTTTTAATGTTTGGAGTCCTTCCTTGGGTAAGTCTGCCACAAATATCAACCCTTTACCATGAAGTGATGAAGTAATAATATTGAAAATGAGGTTACAGTAACATCAAAACTGGAAAAACACCGTAACGTTTATTTAAAAGATAATTGCTGTAATGTACCCGCTCTCTTTTTTCAAGTCCATGCTGACCAAGTAATTTTGAAGAGAGAAATGCAACAGAGATTAAAATGGGGAAAAGTGTGACATTCCTCAATAAATAATTTTAACCTTATTAACCGGGAGTTTCAAATTCTCGCTGATGATAGACTGTTGCTGCAAATATTTCGGGCTTCTTTTCAAGAAATTAAGTGTACTAAAAAATTAGACCCATTTGTACTTTATAACTATCAAGCCCTGTCAAGTGGAAACTTAAAAGTTGGAAATATTTTAAATATTTCCCCTTGACGAAATTAACATTTTCTTTTACGATTTTCTCCACTTGTATATTGAAATGGCATTTCATTATTGAGTTGTTTAAGATAACCAGTGAAGTCTAACTTGCACGTAGCCCAATTTATACGAAGTGAGTGGACACCACCGTATATATTAAATGCCGGAATCTTTAATTCGTCCTCTCTTTTTCTTCCACTGTTATTTTGTGAATAGTTTGGAATTGTTGGCCTGGAGTTACGACATGCTCTTATTGCAAAATGAATGAGTGGAGTTGTCATTATTACTTCTCAAGAACCGTTCTATTATTTCTCTAAAAGCATTATTATTATTATTATTATTATTATTATTATTGACATTGAATGAATAATGCCAGGGCGGAAATTTTATCGAATGTGAGAAAAATATTTGGCCCCTTTGTATATTTCAAGGCCAAGTCCTCTCTCTCAGTCCTATTGTGAGAAAATTGGAATATCGAGCTTGTAGTTCATAGAGGGTTGTGACGCGTCTTTGAATAAAAACTGGAGCTTTTATGCATTAACTCGTTAATTTGAGACCACAGTGGACGGACAATAAAACGTTAAACAAATTCTTGCGCAAAATGTTCAAAGACTCATTTTCCTAAAGGAATCAATAATTTCAATATGTTAAAGTCATTTCGCAATGATGAGGAAAACATGTATTTAGTCATCCCACTATCTATATCTTATTCGTTCCCAACACTTCAGTGATAAACATTCCCAAGTCATATATATATATATATATATATACGATCTCCTTCGGATTCTTCTTTCTCATTCACCACCATCATGAGTCTGTAGCGGTCCTTTACAGGGTCGCCAATTTGTAGTGGCAGAGTCACCAGTTTNTACAGAGTCTCAAGGGAAAAATAGGGAATTGGAGGAGAAGGATTGAGCTATGGAGGAGGCGTTGGACGAGCTAGGGTCCCTTGGTATCGCGTGTGTGTCTGATGGAGGCTATTTATAACCGACACTTCGGGTGAGGACACGCATAAGGATATAATCGTACGCGTGCTTTAATTGGTCGGGACGATTATAGGAAAAGGAAGGGCCAGTGCAGACAAGACTGGCTAATAGCAGGGCCGACCATGCGGTGTCTGCTACTATCGTCNNNNGTATGCTTACCTTTTCCGATCGATGAGAAATAGGCCAGCTGAGGACACACGATGTTTGTCTATGGAGTGCTTGGGTCAGGAAAGGTTAAAAATTTACAGACATTACTATAAAGACAAGATAATCAAATTTAATGATTAGAGAATATGTGAGATAAATATTATGGAGAAGAAAGATTCATCCTTCAAGTCATTCAAATTCATCGATCCTTTTATAATGTAGTCGCTAGTTTAGCACAGCAGGTCATCTCATATGGAAAAGTCTAATATGCATTTAGTCATTCCACTAACTCAGAGATTCAGAAATAGAGAAAATTAAAGGGCAATTGAACCAGTGGCGGGAAAAAGTTGACACGTGGAAATCTTAGGTGACGTGAAATAGCAATCTTAATTTACTAATAGAATGTTTTAACCAATAATAACATAGCTTCAAGGACGATATGTGCTAGCAGTTTTTCAAACACACCGCTTGATTCTAAATTAAGTGAAATGCAAATTCTGTCATGATATGACCGCTAAATTAACGTCATGTAATATGACGTTTCCCATTAAGCATACAAGTAAACTCTGGGTGAAATATCCCATCGATTTTCATATATTTAATCTATTAGGCCTTCAAATGAGATAAATCAGATAGGTTCTAAGGCTCTCCCAAAACATTTATAACTAAAACGACTGGCGATAAGATCTCCACGACGGTGCCCACAGGTGGTCCCGCTGTGTGTTCACGTGTTTGCACATAGATACCTAAACAGATGTCGATCATCATGCCGAGACATGACTGACATCTAACGATGAAATGTGTTGTATATAAACCTAATTTACTCATTAATAAATTAAGGTAACTTGCCTGCCACCTCCGAACTGATCTAGCGACATGAATGGCTTGACTTATTCCAAATATTCGAATATTTACGTAAGGAGGTTATCTAACAGGGTGATTGAAAATCCCTCCCCCATTGAAAATCTCAAGTAGTCATTAATGTGTCAAGCTATCGGCACAGTTACTTTAATTCAAAGATGGCGATGGATATGTGAGCCACCAGGCGCGTTGCTACTGAAGAATCGGAAGTAGGTTAACATAGCGACTTCTCCAGTCAGTGCGGAAGTACTTATAATAATTGTTTCAAGACGGTTGATTCTTCTCATCCTTGCATTTTTTTTAAATGCTTGTTCCATTTTTATCTTGTGGATATTTATGAATTCTCACACCACATTGTCTTGTTTATAAAATTTTCTCTAATATATAGCTATTTGGGGCCACGGTTCTTAAAAGAGAATGAATGTAGAACAGAAGACAAAGTGCTTCCCTTGTCTTTTGTTAGGGAGGATATTTAATTAGCCAAGTCTAAACGGAGAATAATCAGGAAAGGTGGAATAAGAGAAAAATAAGGAATTGTTGGAGTTAGGATAACAACTAATGGCTGACAGCTAACACCAGTCCTAGAGCAGGAGATCAAGAGCCGACTAGGCCAAAATTTGTTGATCAAGCCACAGTGAGGGTTCAAGCGGGTGAGAGAGAGATAAAGAACAGAGGCGATGAGAAGGCAGCGTAGGAGCGGACGTATGATGCATGTGTCTCAGTGGAAATATAAAGACAGTCCTTGCCCAACAGTCACTTGGGCAAGGACGCGCATGAGGTATGAGTGCAGATGTACTTTTAAGTGAAACGGGACAGTTATAGAAAAAGGAGAATCGATAAACTTGTCTGGATATGACAGATAGAGGTTTGAGTCATAGGGGCATAAATATATCACTGCGGCCTCGTGGGCGAGAAACCGAAGTATTTCCATAGAGGATGTGAATAGAGTAATTTTGGGAATGCATAGAGGGTCATCCTTCAGAATAATGGTAAAACATAGAGTAGTGACAAATTGAGGACTAGAAATCACCAATCAAGAATTTCCTCCTATCATTACTGAAATTGGGAAGAAAAAAATTAATTTACTTAGTTTCACTTAAACCGCAATCAGCTGAGTCTCATGAACAAGTCTTGCCGAAGGCAGTGCTGCGATATGATAACGAATGGATCTATGAAGAGCCTGGTAAGCCCTTCTTGGAGGTTTATCCTGCGGTGACCAAGGCGCTTTCACACTGTTGTATATCGATTTTACCCCGTATTCTACCTCCTTCGCGCTATTCTGCTTACGGAAAATAAACCAGCCTTCCGGGCTGTCTATCGATTTCTCTCTTACCCGGCGTTCTCATTTCAAGCATTACTCTGTCATTTAGATAATTTCAGCATACTGGCTGCAAGACTACTGCCTTCTCTTTATTTTCGCTCTCAATATGAATTTCTGCCAGCATCTCAGTTCCATGTCTAACTTGCCGTTGTGGAGCTCGTAAATCTGGGAAGAGGCTAATGGCTTAGCTAATTTTCGCAGCACTTCCTACAATAATCATCCTTCGTTTCCAGGCTTCGATCGGTACCCTATACACCCTTCCTCNCCTCATATCAGTGAGAGGCATGCAACTCAACCAACAGACAACTTCTATTATTATCAACGAGAAAAACCCAAGGGTGAAACAAAAAAATATGAACTTTGGCTCAAATTTATTAGAATTCGGAAAGCGGGTTAATAATATAATAAAAGCAGGGAAGTAAAAATTGCGGAATCTAAAGACAAATTATGCAGTATTCTCCTTCAGACAACTCTTTTAATTGATCCAATTTCCATTTCAATCACGGGTTGCCTTACGTAACATCTCCGCCTCCTCGATGACATTGGCAATCTGAAAAAATATTACTTTACATTTATTAAAACATATTAAACATTCAGGAAGGTTTTCAGTTTTTTGGCGTGAAGCGATAACTTAACCGCATGAGCTCCCCAACTCGCCACTACTAATAAATTGCCAGCACGCAAACCACCCAGGACACCACAGGCTTAGATTAGACCACTGAGAAATTTGCATCATGAATATATTCAACTTCAGTTCCAGTGCCGTCGTAGATGGAAGTAGCTTGCTCTCAAATCTGAACTCAAATTACTCAGACTCTATTGGTTAAAGCCAATCATTAAATTGATGGTCAATTGAAAATTGATTAATCTGAGCCATGTATGTCTACAAAAATAGAGGTCACGAGATCTAACAATGAAATGTGCATTTGGCATAAAGTAAAGTAGCCACTGGTATACTCCAGACTGCCACTGAGACTCGCTAGGTGCTCACTGAGAACAGTTGCTCAGACGCAGTAGACAACCTGTAACTCAATGAAGACCTCTGCTCTTTAATTTTAACTAATTTCCTTGTCCTAGAAAGAAAACAAGTATTCTGGAGTCTTTTCGATTAGAAGTCGCAGCTCACTTGACTAGCTTAAACCAGTTCGGATGATCATTCCCGTCACTGAAAGTGCACCGATGGGGAACGATCTTGTGATCTCTGACTTGCCAGATATCCATGTTGACCAACTCGCAATTAAAGTCGTAAGCTGAAGCAATCCAGGGGTTTAATATACCTTTAATAGAAAGGCGAAAAATAATCCAACAGCATAGTCTATGCTTCTTTCCCGAGTGAGTAATTCGCATCTCACAAGTACTTCCTTTGTAGCCTATCAGTTTTTTTCAATATACAGGCGCACGGTACTCCTGCAATTTCGACAGTTAGTCTGAACAAAACTTTAGCTAATTTAGCGATGGATTGCCCTTTACTCCAATAAATAATCTTCGACAGATTAATAAAAATGTCCGTACTAGACTAGATTTCTGCCTTCTCTCTCTTGGTCTGAGTCAACCGTAGCCTAGCAATATCTAGTGGACACCTAGATCGTGGCAGCAGAAACACAATTTTGCCAACTTCCTAACTACCAAAAAGTAAAGCAAATAAGTAAAGCTTACCCATTTGTACGCCGGATTGATTCTTAAGTTCTTAAACGGTGAGTCCACTTGGCCGGTATTCAATCTTTTCTGACTATCTTGAAAATCATTAATGTCCCTCTGGAGACGATTGATTTCATCATCCAAATTAATCAGAGCACTCAAATCCTGCCGGCAAATGGAAAAATTTCAATTAGAAAACGACAAGTCTTCACCTGATTTTGTGTTGGTCGAGCTAATTTCCTATATAATGCCTTAAGTTTTCGAAGAGCAATAGACTTGGCCTTGGGAATTCTCCTGATCAGAGTTCAATAAAGTAGTGGGCATGAATTAATAGGAAAGTATGGGAAGCGTGGCCTAAATAAGTCTAGTAAGGAGCATCTTATGAATAGGGCAAGTTAATACGAAAGGTCGTAAAGTTTATAAGATGTGCAGAAAATGAAGAGGTGAAACAAGAGACACGAAGAGTCCAAAAGTGAGAGGAGGCCATCACCTTGCCGCAATGGCCACTGCCGTCCGACTTGCAGGGCACCTGAGGGTGAGCAAACGCATGATCTATACAATGTCGACTCTGCGTACAGACAAGTGCTTCCGTTCCAGTTGGTACGATTTTTAGCTTAGTCTACCTTGTCATACAATGGTGAAGATACGGTTGCGCACCGAGAACGGCGATGTCTGCGATGGCACACCTTGATTTGGACACCAACATGATGAGTCGTTTGATACCTAAACGGTAAGGAATTGAGAATCTCATCCCCTGTCTCTTCCCCTTGTGACATGAGAAGATGCCCCTCACACTGTCAACAAGTTATTCATCTAGACAATTGGGATTGAGTGAAGAGTGTAAGGGGGAGATATTTAGACTACGACAAAAGTCCTCAAATTTTATGAACAATTAACAATCTATTGTCAATTTTAGTATTCTTGGATAAAAACATTCATTTTTATCCAACTACCTTACTTAATAAAAATGTTATAAGAACGACGCTTCCCACAAGACAAAACCTTCATCAATCTAGCGGTAGATTGAATCAAAAATGGTCGAATATATGAATAGTCAAAAATAGTCCCAGTGACGGCTCTACTGTCTCATCTCTATCATAAAATGATTTAACTATAGTCTGGAGGATAACACTTGAAGCTAGGACTTTAACATTAAAGAACGAACTAATTAAATCAATCTAATTGACATACGAAATTTTCTTTCTGCAATTCTTAATACGATTAGTTTATAATACAAATTATCGAACATAACGGACGATTTTCACTCACTTGTTTCGCAAGAATCTTAACCGATTCCGATTGGCAAGAATTGATCCTTCCAATCAGAGTCTCAACCATTTCAATTTGAGTGTCGAGGTTCGGATGAGAAGCATCCTCCATTTCCTTCAGTGTTTCCAAACTTCTTGAATGGAGGTTCGAAATCTGGTCATTTAAAGCCTCGTGAGCACCTCGCAATTGCTCAATTAAGTTTTCTTTAACACTAGCCGCGGCAGACATCAGTGTAGCAATATTTTGCTCCTGTCTGTCTAATTCTGGGCCGTGAACGCTAATCAATTCATCACAAAGTGCACGAATATCTCTTCTGACCTAAACGTGAAATACAAGTATCATGATTTCAAGGAAGTCATTGTAAACATTATCGAATTGCGCAATTGCCAACCTCCTCAAGATGTTGCTTTTCACACGAAATGCAAAGATCTTTAGAACAGTGATCACACTTTTTTAGGATATCAGAGGGATCCTTGCACCCATCGCATCTCTCGTTATCATTTATTTGAATATTATTAAGTATATCATTTAATATATAAGATGGCTGTTTCAGTTGGGTCGATGTAGCCGGTTTACGACAGTAAGGACAGTAATTTACCCTACTTAGCCAACTTGTAATACAGTGTTTGCAAAATATATGCTCGCAGGGCAAAGTCCGAGGATCGTTTAATCTGTATTAAATTAAAAAAATCCGTGATACTTTATGATGCATAATGAACATTTCAATATTAAATTTCATAAATTTTAAAGAAACATTGATTAAGTTATATCAATTTTACCTCTGGCAACATATTGGACACTCCAAAATACGGGCAGGAATAGAAGCCATCCCAGCAATTCGAAAAAGTGCTCTTGTAAAGAAATTTTCTCGCTTCAATAAAACCATTAACGTCTTACAAAACTTAATAAATTTATACGATAGAATTAATGTCACAAGAATAAGTTGTATGAAAATAGGTCTTTTGTTCTGAAAATAAAGGGAGAAATTAGATGTGCCATGCATTATATAGAAACTGCAAAATTAATTTCTCGGACTCTAACATTATTTACACCATTTATGATAATATTTGCCTTTTTTCCATCTTTTTTATCCATCAATATGCATACATTGCATCTGGGTTTTTCATATGTTCATATTCTTACAATCTTTATGTGATTTCCCATGTACAAATTGCCAATTTCATTTCAATCTTCCTTCTCAAAAAATGATTATTTGTGATAAATAATCAATTATTTTCTGTATTGTCTGTTCAAATACTTGCCTTATAACAGTTGAATATTTGAGACCTCGAATAAACATGTCACACTATTAAAAAATTTGGCATTAATTGATGAATTCAAACTCAAAAATTAATGGAAAAGCTAATGAATCTCCACACTTCTGAGCAAAATTAAATTCTTATTCAGTTGTTTCAGTGTTATGAACCAAATTAAAAGGTTTATATTACAATCTGCCCTTCTCTGTAGGATACCGTATACTACCCCTAGATTCCCTAAGAAATAGCAATTGGTTCAGGTATGACCCGGCAGCACCACAACACAAAATAATCCAAACCACCACATCGTATCAATTTTTCGATCTATATTATTTTTAGAAGAAATGATAATTATTTTCTCCCGTTCCCAATATTTCTCCAATGAATAAAGTGTAATTTCTTTCTCTATTTCCACGCTGGAAAAAGATACTTGACAATTACACTTATTTGCTTAAGCCGATACTGATTGAGAGTGAGTTTCATTAATACACACGTGTTAACTATGACATGTGATCCGCTGTGATTTATTAGGTTCTGTGTTAAATGTCTATATTACCGAGTTTGCTAGATTGTTGGCTGTGCGAAATTACTACCGGAACTTCTAGTTTATTATGTTATAACAATTATGCGCCCCTTATACTCCTAACGTAATGAAATTCGCCTGAATAAAGGGTAAATAAAAAAAGCGGGAATGAAGGAGTAAAAATAAAGAACTTTGCATAAAAGTATTATTTTTGGGGAAAAAATAATTTTCGTTTATGTAGTATATCGCTCTACTGCTCGCCAGATGTTGATTAAAATTAACTGTCTATAGCAGTTTGAATGATGAGAATGATTTTATTTTATTTTATCTCATGTGAGTTAATAATGATCTGCTCTCATTAAGTAGTTAATCTGTCATTTAGACTTCTTAAGTCCGATAATACCACAATGTAAAAACACGAAACACGTCTCACATTGATCGGTCAATCAAGAAATTTAATCAAACTCTTCCGATTAAAAGGGAATGGGAAAAATCGGCAGTTGAAAGGCAGAAAATAAGGAGTCTAAGTTTGTGCACGAAATTTAAAATTTTAAATTCAGTGTGCAATAACGTGAAAGATCGATCGAATAGGTAGCATAAGTCAAGTCACTCATGTTGTCAGATCACCCTAATTGATTAATTAGTAAATTAGGTTTATACACAAAACATTTCATCGTTAGACATCAATCATGTCTCGGCGTGATGATAGACATCTGTTTAGGTATCTATGTGCAAACACGCGAACACACAGAGGGAACACCTGTGGACACCGTCGTGGAGATCTTTTCGTCAGTCAATCATTTCTAAGCGCTAGGTGATGATATACATCTGCTGGATATAACATCTCCCATCGACGTATGAAACATCCATCTTGGGGAACTGGGACTAACCCTTTGGTTGGTCATGATGTTGTCTATTATCCGGTATTTGCTTTGCACACGTTAAGGTCTCTTATACTGAAAACATTTGAGAGTTGTTCGGAGAAAATATTAAATCTGAAATTTAATACCGTCAAGACTATTTAAAGAATGATGCCTTTCACAATTAGACAGATCAAGCACTCCTAGTCTGAGCTAACGCTCTCTTATTGTCCGGATTCTGCCTCGTTGAAGACTCTCAGCAGAAGCCTTCTTTGTGACTATTTTCGTCGCAGTTCTGGCAGCGAACTGATCTGAAGACATGAGTGAATTGACTTATTCCATCTATCCAATCGATGTGGTGCGAGAGATATTCTTTCAACGTTATTACAATAATAAAATCCCGGAATGAAAAGCTGCACTGTCTGAGTTGTATATTGATAGATAAGAAGTTGGGAAAGACATTTGGGATCGGGAAATCTTGAGCGGTAGTGCAGTGAATAAGATACCGAACAAATGGAGGCATTGTGGTGTGACAATGATTCGAATCTCTTAATGAATTTGATAAGCCTAACGATACGCACATGGTGATAATGCTTTCAGTTTCATCGTAATCCTAAAGGTGCTGATCGGCAACGGTTGTCACGGCTTCCTACTATGCTTATAGAGTAATCCTAGAATTCACTTTACTGTTACTCAGAGTTTTCAAATCGTCCGAAAATGGAATCAAAATGAAAATATAAAGACTTCATGAAAGGAAAAAACCAACAGTCAATCAGCAAGAAAAAAAGAAATGCCATTTAATAATTCCGATGTAAGTGAAATTTTTGCTGAAGTAATCTAAGTAATTAATCATGAAGAAATAGCACCAATTATAATTATGTATCTAATTAATAAATGAAACATTCTAAATGAAAACGAAACATGTCATTCCCAATGAAATTAATATTTTTTAAAATAATTTTGCTTTTTATTAACAACTGAAATAAGTGTGGTTTCATTGAAGCGAAAAAATACGACTCTCGCACTTTTTCGAATATTGGAGATGGATTCTATTCCTACTCGTATTTTGGAGTGTTCAATATGTTACCAGAGGTAAAGTTAATATTATCTTATTATTTACGGTTAAAGGTTTGCATAAGGTAATTCTGAATTATTGATTATGTAATATAAATTGCCAGATTATTTTTTATTAATTTAAAACAGATTAAAAGATCCTCGGACTTTGCCCTGCGAGCATATATTTTGTAGTGTATGTATTACAGATTGGCTAGAGAGGAAACAAAGCTGTCCTTTCTGTCAAGCACCGGCCACTTTAGATCAGCTGAGAAATTCGTCATATTTATTAAATGATATACTGAACAATATTAATGAAAACGCGAAATGTAATGAATGCAGTAACCGGCCAGATTCTTTAAATAAATGTGAACATTGTTCCAAAAGTTTGTGCACTGAATGTGAAGAGCGACATTTTGCAGAGGTTGGTAGTTGCGTAGTTATGTAATAGTTATAAAATTTTTCATGCCGTCATTGCTTTTGCATTTCTCGTTTAGGTTAGAGAAGAAATTCATAAACTTTGTGATGAATTGATTAGCGTTCACGGCCCAGAATTAGACAGACAGGAGGAGAATATTGCTACGCTGATGTCTTCTGCCACTTATGACACGGAAAACCTTATTACACAATTTCGACGCACCTATGAATCTTTAAATGACCAGATTTCGAACCTCCATTCAAGAAGTTTGGAAACACTGAAGGAAATGGAGGATGCTTCTCATCCGAACCTCGACACTCAAATTGAAATGGTTGAGACTCTGATTGGAAGGATCAATTCTTGCCAATCGGAATCGGTTAAGATTCTTGCGAAACAAGTGAGTGAAAATCGTCCGTTATGTTCGATAATTTGTATTATAAACTAATCGTATTAAGAATTGCAGAAAGAAAATTTCGTATGTCAATTAGATTGATTTAATTAGTTCGTTCTTTAATGTTAAAGTCCTAGCTTCAAGTGTTATCCTCCAGACTATAGTTAAATCATTTTATGATAGAGATGAGACAGTAGAGCCGTCACTGGGACTATTTTTGACTATTCATATATTCGACCATTTTTGATTCAATCTACCGCTAGATTGATGAAGGTTTTGTCTTGTGGGAAGCGTCGTTCTTATAACATTTTTATTAAGTAAGGTAGTTGGATAAAAATGAATGTTTTTATCCAAGAATACTAAAATTGACAATAGATTGTTAATTGTTCATAAAATTTGAGGACTTTTGTCGTAGTCTAAATATCTCCCCCTTACACTCTTCACTCAATCCCAATTGTCTAGATGAATAACTTGTTGACAGTGTGAGGGGCATCTTCTCATGTCACAAGGGGAAGAGACAGGGGATGAGATTCTCAATTCCTTACCGTTTAGGTATCAAACGACTCATCATGTTGGTGTCCAAATCAAGGTGTGCCATCGCAGACATCGCCGTTCTCGGTGCGCAACCGTATCTTCACCATTGTATGACAAGGTAGACTAAGCTAAAAATCGTACCAACTGGAACGGAAGCACTTGTCTGTACGCAGAGTCGACATTGTATAGATCATGCGTTTGCTCACCCTCAGGTGCCCTGCAAGTCGGACGGCAGTGGCCATTGCGGCAAGGTGATGGCCTCCTCTCACTTTTGGACTCTTCGTGTCTCTTGTTTCACCTCTTCATTTTCTGCACATCTTATAAACTTTACGACCTTTCGTATTAACTTGCCCTATTCATAAGATGCTCCTTACTAGACTTATTTAGGCCACGCTTCCCATACTTTCCTATTAATTCATGCCCACTACTTTATTGAACTCTGATCAGGAGAATTCCCAAGGCCAAGTCTATTGCTCTTCGAAAACTTAAGGCATTATATAGGAAATTAGCTCGACCAACACAAAATCAGGTGAAGACTTGTCGTTTTCTAATTGAAATTTTTCCATTTGCCGGCAGGATTTGAGTGCTCTGATTAATTTGGATGATGAAATCAATCGTCTCCAGAGGGACATTAATGATTTTCAAGATAGTCAGAAAAGATTGAATACCGGCCAAGTGGACTCACCGTTTAAGAACTTAAGAATCAATCCGGCGTACAAATGGGTAAGCTTTACTTATTTGCTTTACTTTTTGGTAGTTAGGAAGTTGGCAAAATTGTGTTTCTGCTGCCACGATCTAGGTGTCCACTAGATATTGCTAGGCTACGGTTGACTCAGACCAAGAGAGAGAAGGCAGAAATCTAGTCTAGTACGGACATTTTTATTAATCTGTCGAAGATTATTTATTGGAGTAAAGGGCAATCCATCGCTAAATTAGCTAAAGTTTTGTTCAGACTAACTGTCGAAATTGCAGGAGTACCGTGCGCCTGTATATTGAAAAAAACTGATAGGCTACAAAGGAAGTACTTGTGAGATGCGAATTACTCACTCGGGAAAGAAGCATAGACTATGCTGTTGGATTATTTTTCGCCTTTCTATTAAAGGTATATTAAACCCCTGGATTGCTTCAGCTTACGACTTTAATTGCGAGTTGGTCAACATGGATATCTGGCAAGTCAGAGATCACAAGATCGTTCCCCATCGGTGCACTTTCAGTGACGGGAATGATCATCCGAACTGGTTTAAGCTAGTCAAGTGAGCTGCGACTTCTAATCGAAAAGACTCCAGAATACTTGTTTTCTTTCTAGGACAAGGAAATTAGTTAAAATTAAAGAGCAGAGGTCTTCATTGAGTTACAGGTTGTCTACTGCGTCTGAGCAACTGTTCTCAGTGAGCACCTAGCGAGTCTCAGTGGCAGTCTGGAGTATACCAGTGGCTACTTTACTTTATGCCAAATGCACATTTCATTGTTAGATCTCGTGACCTCTATTTTTGTAGACATACATGGCTCAGATTAATCAATTTTCAATTGACCATCAATTTAATGATTGGCTTTAACCAATAGAGTCTGAGTAATTTGAGTTCAGATTTGAGAGCAAGCTACTTCCATCTACGACGGCACTGGAACTGAAGTTGAATATATTCATGATGCAAATTTCTCAGTGGTCTAATCTAAGCCTGTGGTGTCCTGGGTGGTTTGCGTGCTGGCAATTTATTAGTAGTGGCGAGTTGGGGAGCTCATGCGGTTAAGTTATCGCTTCACGCCAAAAAACTGAAAACCTTCCTGAATGTTTAATATGTTTTAATAAATGTAAAGTAATATTTTTTCAGATTGCCAATGTCATCGAGGAGGCGGAGATGTTACGTAAGGCAACCCGTGATTGAAATGGAAATTGGATCAATTAAAAGAGTTGTCTGAAGGAGAATACTGCATAATTTGTCTTTAGATTCCGCAATTTTTACTTCCCTGCTTTTATTATATTATTAACCCGCTTTCCGAATTCTAATAAATTTGAGCCAAAGTTCATATTTTTTTGTTTCACCCTTGGGTTTTTCTCGTTGATAATAATAGAAGTTGTCTGTTGGTTGAGTTGCATGCCTCTCACTGATATGAGG
>CAADRB010000010.1:3211842-3226680 GCA_900708905.1 Hymenolepis diminuta
AAGATATCTTTTTGGATAAATTGAAAGAAAGTCCGAAAGGATACAGTACTTCTTCCCAAATAAATAGAAGTTTCTTAGAGCGAGTGTCTTATTCTCCAAATAAAGTGCCTCCAAATCCACGTGCATATCAGCCCATGCCTATGAGAGGAGGGCAAGACTTTTCATCTGCCAGTGTGGTTAATCATTCTAAGCAATGCCGGAATAGTGTCATCGCCATTAAAAAAAATTGTCTTGAAGAGCTTTATTTAGGGAGAATAAAAGAGCCTTCTCTGTTAAAAACATGCATTTGTAGATAGGTGAACAATACCCAAGCAAGTTTAGGGTTGTTTCTAAAACTTTCCTCGAGCGGAGGGGTGGCATTATGGAGCCCTTGAACATATTACTTTTTTATCAACCAAACTTGATCAGCACAGTCCATAAATTCGTTCAACGGGTTTCAAACTTGTGACCTTTGGCACCGCAGATAAGCACATTAAATAACGATAATTTAGCCTTTCAATGCTTTCAGAATCAATGTCATTTGGCAGAAAAGCATACGAAACAACGCCAGCTAATAAGCTGTCTGTAGATTCGATAGCGTAAGGGTTAGCCAAGTAAGAATCACAGAATCGATATCTCTAAGTACAACATGATCAAGATCACTGTTTGATAGAAGTCAAATACCGACTGATTGAATACTAGCTTATTAATACGCAGGCTTCTCTACTCAAAGGACTACCCTCCAACGATCATTTTGGGAGAATTACCTAGTCTACTGATCCTATCTTCCATCCTTCAACAGACCAAAAAGGATAATTTTGTGCTTTTAGGAACCTAAGCAGCTTGCTAAAATAGACAGGCATCCACTATAACGCCAGCACGTATTTACTGAATGAAAATTGCAACTGCTCCGCAAAATATCATCAACGAGTAATGATGTTCATTACGGTCAAGAAATTGAAACATCATCCGAAAAGTTGATTATATGAGAAATCTTGACAGCATATAACTGTCTATTACCAAACTCTCCAAGACTAAATCCGATTAACAACACCTAATCATAGCAAGCAACACTTCGGCTATTCCCGAAACTAGTATTAATAATAATTCAGGTTGGTCTTATTACTATATGAGAAATGGAGAATGTGGGCTTAACATCAGAGACTTCAGAGAGAAAGTTAGAAAACACATAAGAAGTTTTAATTTTTTCTAAAAATAATCGTTATTTGATTCAGATTAACTGTAACCCAAATATAACTGAGTAGGCAGCTTTTATTGAATCAGCGACTGTCGACTGCTATAATGAATCGTATAATTGGAAAAGCGTCTCATTACTTCGAAGAGAAGTTTTTATAAATTAGGACAACACTAGAATGGTTATTAGAATCCCTCCTGTGATATTTAAGGACAGAGATAAAATGCCTTTTGCCTTATACTTCTGAAGCTGTTTTTCGAACTTATGACCTCTATTTAAAGGACTTTAACAACACGACCTCGATGATTGCACTAAGACTATAAATAAGGCTGCAGTAAAAGTGCACCGTTAACTTAACGATTAGCGTAAATATCAACATAGTCAGATACCACGCATTCTAGAACCTCCGATGAAGATTCTACTATTGAATAAATGCGACAGAAAGAAATTTTTTCAACGAGTAGTCACAATGACGTATTCGGTTTGCCCAAAATGAGTGTTACAAGTATTATTTTCAAATATTACCAGACTTATAGATAGCGGTACGCAAAATCTAATAAAAGCAACCCCTGCCCCCTTAATTTAATATTTAAACTTTTCTTTTTACTTTTTTGTCATTGATAACTCGAGATCACAAATAAAATGAGCTTAAAGTTAAGAATTACAACTATTTAATCTAATGACTCAATGATCTTTATAAATAAGATTTCTCCATTACGCTGAGAAGAATGATTATTCTTAGAAATACCTGTTATAACCTGGGTATGGCTATTGAAAAATTTACAACGAAAACTGTGCATATTATCGAAAACGAACATTTATTAACTGCAAAATTGCGACATTATCAACTACATCCAATATTACGAAAAGTAGTAAAAAAGTCACACTGAAATAAGAAATCAGTCAAAAGAACATCAATTTTAATCTAAAGCAGAACGCAATTAAACGACAGCAATTTCGATAGTTGCCGATAATTTCGATAATAATATTTACTTTAGAAGATATCTCCAATTTGAAACCCCACCCAGCAATGTCAACCGAAATACTGCGACCAATAATATTTAGAATTCACTTACCTAAATCACAAATATTAAGTTTCTTGATTTCACCAATACACGAAAAACGGATAATTAAATGAAAACGATCATTGAACAACGCTAACAGTAAAACCAGAACTTGGTAGAATACACAGAACAAAGGTTATCTGTTAAAACCGTCGGTTTTAATAACTAAATTAAAGACGATATTGGATTTCAATGACGATATAAAACTACACAAAGATAATAACTTCCCCATAATCGAATAAAGTACGAGTAAGAGAGGGCATAAAGCTTGTACTACTTCAATTAGGTGATAAAATTAACTAAGTACGAATAGTAGTAAATTTTAAGAAAAAGTGCTGAGAAAAAGATCATTAAGTAAATAAATTTCAAACTTGATCGATTAACTGTAAAAATTCTGTCTGTAACCCCAGCAATTCCCTTGTTCATTAGTAAAAAACGCTTTCATGATAAGTGAGTACAATTTCAGTTTTTAATAAAAGTAGTAGATAAGAAGGCGGAGAGCAAATGGAATAATGGACCTAAATAAAAAGTAATTAGAGACTGACGAAATAAGCGTTGTCTCATAGGATATGATCCCAGATAATACTGAGATTGAAGCATGCACGAATAAATGCACATCTCAAAGGTTCTATAACCTTCTTTTAATTCGTATTGAGAGAAAATATTAAATCGGTACATAATGGTTAGAAACGCCAGAGGCCAGTGCTACCTTAAAAGACCAAGCTTCGAGAGAAGTTTATAAATCCTTCAATGCTTACCATCAGCTGGTGTCATGATGGCATCGTGAGCAAGAGTGGCACAAGAGCCGCTTATTGCATGAGCGAAATGGTTGTACGCTGAGTCGGTATGTACATGAGATTCAAGCTTTTTCTTAACGTGTTCATAAATACCGAAATAAAGGGCGTGAGCCGGACCAGCACCCATAATGACGACATCAACTCCTCGGAACGACTGTCGGAAGCCTTCTTTGAAAACGAGGTTTTTGAGTTGCTTAAATAAGCCCAGAGAGAAGACATTTTTTGAAGCTCGCAAACACTGAGTTCGTGTCTAGACAGGGAAATAGAGTGTAAACTACAATAAAAAGTAAGGAAATATAGAAAAAACAACATTAGAACCCTACCTTTATGATATCTACAGGGTAGATGATACAATGTTCTAGAATGCCTGCGCAAGTACCAGCAGCCATATGCTGCGCGGTAGTGGCACTTTCTGGAAGCTCTTCGTAATCCTGTAAAATAAAGAAAAGTGCTTGATATCTATAAAAATGTAGAAAACTATTAGACCCAGCACTCGAAAGAGAAACTAATGGAACGATTAAAAGTTAGGGAATATAAAACTAATTCACTAAAATTGAATCTTTCACGGAGACCTAAGAAGAATTTAAATAAAAATATTATAAATTATAAATCAAGAAATTCAACAGGATTTAAGATAGACTAATACCATCAGCACGTGCAAGAAAATACAACCAAGAAGCAAATGACTGATTAAAGGTGTGTAATCCTCCTCGGTTCATTCAAAGAATTAAGTATCCTTAATTACTTTATTGTAGTTTGATTTCATACTTTGTGCGAATATCAATAATTAAATTTTTTTGCTTTTATTCCATTCAAATTTCGCCACTTTTAGATATATATTTGAAAAGGACAAAATATTTCTTCTATCCCTAATATTACTCAGCAGAGAAGATGCTTTCTGATATTGTAATAAAATGATTATTTTTTATTCAATTAAACCGACATGAAACCATCCTAACTTAGCAAATTTCCTTCATTTCAGTTAAACCCATATGGAATCCATGCTAATTCAAATATGCAGAAAGCACAATATTTAAGTGATATTTCTAATTATTGAAGGCCTTTTATCCTATTTTTCATCTATTTTTCAAATAAAATCAAACTTTCATTTTAAAATATTCTGATAGAAAACTGTGTATCAAAATTTGTTTCAATTATTTTAAATGATCATTCCATTTCTCTTCATATGTTCTGTCATATGAACCTTGAATTTAAAGCTAAGGTTTAACCAAATTTTGTGCATTACCTTCATTTTTTTCTAATGTTCACCTTCAAAGTGAGTTAAAACTTGATAAAAGTATGGAAATATAATAATTGCACTACATTCAGTTTAAAATCCTATAACAGTCTTATATATATATATATATATATATACATATGCTTCACCGTATCGTTATCTAAAATAGGCTTTCTGCACATACCGTTATCAATGATGCACAGTTTTTGCCGATTGCAGTGACTGAACAAAGGGCATTCACTTTTCTTTAGACGAGCAGTTGCATTTTTAGCTGAAATCAGCCACAAGTTTAAAAATTTGATAATATGACATAGTTTAGCTTTGAATTGTAACAGCAGCTTTGATTATATTTTTGACGATCTAACATCTTCCTTATTAATTTTTTTCCAGAGGCCACAAGTTTGACAGGATATACTTGCAGCAAAATTACAGGTATACCTCACATTTATTGATATAATGTGTGCGAGTCAAGGCCACATGATACAAATAAGGTAAGTCAGTCATGCCGCTAAACACTGTGGAAATGCTTACGAAAGCCATAGCAATTTACTTATAAGTATCTCCTATCTTAAGCTATGAAAATTTTTAATATTTTGCCCTATTTTTAAAAATATCTGGGGTCATTTGATATTCTTTAGAGATATAACATATAAGTTCATCCGCTAGCCAAATACAAGTTAGGTGGAATTAATTCTTAAATCCAAAATTTAGCGGAAACTCATATTCAGCCTTATAATTTTAAGAAATGTATTCTAAAAGTATGTTCATTTTTTATTATCTTTAAAAGGAGACGAATTTAATTGCAGACCTCATTTATGTATCGATCATTCATCTGTGCGTTGAATATAGTTTGAGGCAGAGCAGTAGCAACATTAGCAATCAACAGCAACTATTCATTTGAAAATATATAAGAACATATAGTATTGAAAATATGTCAATGATTCTTTTTTAATTAATGTTATCTGTTAATAGTGTCCAGTATCACAATATTCTGTAAAATTAGTTTAAAGTGTAATTAAATTTTATTGAAACTATTTAATTTAACTAAGTTTTTAATTTGCATTTTACCTTTGCAACTTTCGCTGACAGTTTTAGTATGCACATTTCGGGTGCCTGTTATGCAATCCCAGCAGAAAGTTCAACACGTTTGTAATTCCTAAGTAGGTCATTTGATGTATTCATTAAATGACGTAAATGTTATATACCCGTTTAGATCTTGCCTACTAAATTTTAAGATAGCATTATATTTTATAATTATTGCTATTCTACAGTCTTGTTGATTCTCAATAGATATATAATAATTATGCTTTTTTAACTAGTGATTATGGTTGATAGGAAATGAACGATGTAGATCAAGATCTCGCTGAAATTACGTCGGACTTTCGGGCTTTCGAAAAGATGCTCCGTGAGCAAGGCATTTCTAAGATTATTTCTCAACAGCAGAATCTGCTATCACGTCTGGAAAAAACCAATGCAATGCTGCAAACTGTAAATGAACTGTCCAACCAACGCTTAGAATCCCTGACTGGTCAGCTTCGTTCCTATACGCGCATGTTAGTTTCCACGAAGCGTGAACTCAATACAATTTTCAAACGAGTTGATTCCATACAGAAGATTCTTATGCGCAAGTATCCTCCTGAATACCAGCAAGAAGCGAGTGCAATTGAAGCTTCTTGGAAGGCTGAATTAGACTCTGAGTCTGAAATATCCTCTCCTTCGCAAAATCTCACTCTTATTTCTAGACCTATGGAAACTCTTCCCGAATAACTGTGATAAGCTTGTAAATCTGTTGTAATACAGCTTTTTTTCACTGTTTTAATCTTCTCTCTTGTCCAATATATTTATTGCTGCACTTCCCTAACCATTTTTCCTTTGATTTTTTAGACATGGGTATAAATCCTGTCGTTATGATAAGCCGTATCTGCTCTGGTTTATTCTCAGATGTCAGGTACTGTCAGGAACTGGCTCGTGAGTTGTTCGAAGAAGTTTTCCGCTTGTCCAGGGATTCAAAAAAAGCCACCTATATCTTGAAATTCGTCTGTATTATTTTCATGGGTTTCGTCTCTGCCAAAGTCCTTAGTTATCTCAGCAATAGGTAAATATTTCTATTTTGTTCCAATCAAATCATCCACTCTCCTTTCCCCCTAGCATAGCGTTGACTTCGTTTGCAGACCTCATTCTCTTTGATGTTCTCTATCTTATCGTTGCGCTTGTGAGCATATGGGTTAAACAGCAATCGGCAGATGTTAAGGTCTACTGCTTTGGATATGAGAGATTTGAAGTAATTTCAGTATTTGCGGCCACTATTCTCTCAATTCTCTCATCGTTTTATCTGCTTAAGGAGGCTATCGAGCGGTTTTTTGAACCTGATGCGGTATTTTTATTTTCATTTGTCTTAGATGGTGCTCTAAAAATGATCTCTATTTTTTTTCTGTTATATTTTTAGGTTGTACTGGAGTATATGCCTCTTACTGCCCTGTTATGCTTCGCTTTCCACGTTGTTACGATCTATTTAATCGATAATCCGGCATTTACCCATGTGACTCAAGCCTGTGTCTCCAGTTGGCTACAAGTAATTTATTTCCTGTTGTGATTATTTGAGCTAATAGCAACACAAAATTATGTTGCTAACCTTTGTTGGGGATAAAAAGAGTCGGCATCACAAATTTATAGGAGCTAAGACTATAACATTTCATTGTGGACAACTACAGTCCGAAGTCCCAGGAGTTAATTGCAGACCAAACTCCATTCTACAGTAATAGCTAAAATACGAAGAAGTGAGTAAGAGACGAGGAGAAACAAGCGTACTACTAGGTGAGCGAGAAGTATTTGCGGAGGAGCTACTAAGATAGTTTGTATGAGTCATCTGGAACGATGGGATAAGAGAATGGAATGTGCTTTTAAGCGCGGGAGTACAAAGCACACATCAGTGTGTGGGAACATGTGGTTTGAGATTAAAATGTGTCAATACATTGTATTAAATTATGTGGCCGGCCAGTATGTGCAGGAGTTTGAGTTATAGTGTTCCAAATGTACCTTTAAAACGAGGGTGGCTGGGATATTACTTTTGGGAAAACGAATAAAGGGTGCTCCTTCGCTATTACTGCTTCTTATTGTTAACTGGATGTCCACTGTATTAACCTGCTAACAGCAAATCTGAAATAGCTACAGCTGCTTATCTATCAGCTCAAGAGAGACTGAAGGAGATTGAATATCTTCATTTCGAAGGTACAGCAATTGACTTCTGCTTTATTGTTATAGTTATATGTTAGATGAAAGCGAATAATTTTTTTCCAAGAAAAATTAAATTAAAATATGTCAAATTGCAGGGTCGTCTTGCATAATTATGGAGTAAAGGCTATCATTAGAGCAATTATTATTAAGTTCTGGGATTTGTAGCTATTTTGGGAGGCTAATCAGGTTGTAGCAGGTGTTGAGCATACATTATCGGCCGAAATTAAGGTTATTTCCGCAAAAAATTCTTCAAAAAACTATACCCAATCTTCGGTTGTATCTGTCTCACTTAAGGTGTTTCCTACCGCGACTCCTGCTGAGGTGGCCAATGATGGCATGAAATTGCAATCATCAGTCAGAGTTAGCATAAAAGTAACGAATCTCGCGCACTCTTTGGAATCTGCCATGTTTAAAGTTTCAGGGAGCGGAATTCAGGTTGTGATGAAAAGGACTTATTGAGATACATTGAGGGGTCTGATAGATTTTCGGTGATGAGCGGTCAATTAAACAATGATCAACTGACAGAACTTTCAGAGATGAGTTCTTATGTGCTCACCAACTTAATATGCAGTTTCAACACTTATTTTTGTTTTTAGGAGCAAGTGGCAGATATCAGTCGTTCTATAAGACGCAGCATTCCTTCTCTATCTCGCATTCTACCACCACGAATGAACCCGATCGCACTAGTTGGTTTCATGATTTTCT
This sequence comes from Hymenolepis diminuta, assembly GCA_900708905.1. Taxonomy (NCBI): domain Eukaryota; kingdom Metazoa; phylum Platyhelminthes; class Cestoda; order Cyclophyllidea; family Hymenolepididae; genus Hymenolepis; species Hymenolepis diminuta. Next base: position 3,220,054 of record CAADRB010000010.1, read on the forward strand.
TGGTAACCATGATTACTTATGCATTGATTGATCCAAGCTCGGAGGCTGGAACTTTTCCCGACACTGTTGCAGCTGTGATAATCTCCCTCCTTCTATTCAACACCATGGTACCCATGGCGGTATATAGTGGAAAGATCCTTCTGCAGACAACCCCTTCATACCTGGTTACCGCGTTGGACAAGGCTCTTCGAGAGACTTCAGCACTTGAAGGGGTTTTGGAACTTCGAAATGAACACTTTTGGACGATTGGTTTCGGTGCCCTGGTTGGAAGTTTGTATGTGAGAGTCAGGCGTGATGCATCTGAACAATTGGTTTTGGCTCATGTCACTCGGAGGCTACATCCTTTTGTTAAACACTTGACCATTCAGGTCGTGAAGGATGACTGGTCTAGACCGACAGCTAGCGTAAATTTTGACTGGCCGCCGCAGAGCGGATATTTGCAGAATATGGTCCCTCTTCAAGTCCCTTCTAATTATCCTGGTGGCAGTAGGAATGGATATAGTCATGCTCATGGGAACCATGGACACACACATTAAGTGCTTTTTTTTGGATATTGATTTTTGTCTTAGTTTTTAATTTCTTTGAGTGTGTAAATATGGTAAGCTTATTTGTGAAATGATTAAATTGTTGGATTTTGAGTCGACTTATGTCACTAGAACGAAGAGGTTACATTTTAAAAGGATATTGTTATAACGTGTGGTTAAACCCTCTATTTGTAGGATACGCTACAGTTTCTTGGACCCAGAGAGAGGAAAGACCACATAAAATTTGTCACTAGCTGAACATATATTGACTCAATTTGAAAAATATTTATACCATTGGAATTGGGCTTGTTCAGATTGTGATTGGTGAAAAAGGATTTAACCAATCATTGATGATATCGGTATGACAGAACACGATTGGTCAGATAATGTACCGACGGATGAATGACAGTTGATTTCGTCATACCGTAACCTGCCATTGCTACTATGTACAGTATATCGTACTGCATAGTAGTTAAAATAAACAACTGATGTTATAAGCGTTATTTTCAATAATAATTGGAAGAAAATGTAAAACAAATTTGGTTAAAGGAAAATATATAGTAATTATTTATAATTATTATTGTCACTTTGACAGGGATTGATATTGCACGACAATGCATTGTTTCGCCTTCCCATCAGATATACTTTCGGGTTTGTCCTCTAAATTTCGAATTTGTCTGTACCTGAATGTATTATACATTGATTTAAAGTTTAACTATAGTAGGACTCAATAAGGGACATTCGACTTAATGCACGGTTATTCGGTTCTCGTAGTTGGTAGCCGAAGTTGATGGATGCATGACAGACGTAGATAGTTCTTCTGATACTAGCTTTTAACATCGATCGGATTGGAGGTAATCATTATGATTAGGCTGTGTGCTCCCCACCATTTATTGAGATTTATCCCTGTTTTCAAAATTTAAATAACCTTGCCCATTTTAAGTGGTTTGATTCTTCATATTAAGTCATTTTCAATCTCGTGACCCTCAGCTTTGGACAGTTCCCTAAACCATGACAATCGCTATGTATAAGGGCCAGTTCATACAAGAAAATAGACAACTTATTCAGGGTACTTACAAATTAGCAGAATTCAGATATAAGGAAATAAAATGAAGTGTAAGGAATCCATTTTACTTCACTAAATTGTAAAAAAATTTTAAACGGAGACGCGTATGTATCTAATAAGTCAGAGCTCAGGTGCTCGAGACAGTGACTGAAATGTGATTTCTCGCAAATGTCCGATATCAGCCTAGGCTTGTTGAGACCTTCATTGAGTCAATTCCCCTGTCACGCCACTTCCGCATTCGTACTAAGGGTATATAATACTAGATTTAAATATTTCGAAAAATAGCGTTGCAATCCAGAAGATATGATTTCTTTGGGAAATCCTGCTGTTAAGCTTCAATGGGGAAGTCTTCGCTTTTGGTCTGTTACGAAATGTTCTCTTCCGAGTCATCAAGTATCGGTGAGATGTAGTGATTCGCCTAATCTTCAAATTAGTTTAATTTTTTTCTGTACTCAAATTACTCGAGATTGCGACGAACTCTCCTACGTCTAGTCAATTCTGTCGATCGATCAAAGCTAATTTTCCCATAGTTCGATGCTGTGTCGCTAAGGCTCATTCAAACAGTCTGTCGATTCAGACTGACTTTTACTCAACGCATTGGGAATACCACTGTTACCACGTCTCAATATCTACCCTCTAATTCCTTTAATCCCATACCGTCTCTCCATATAAATAGCCCTGCACACAGTTACCATGTCCGCTGCATTCTGCTTGCATATACCCTGTCCCTCAACCCCAAGGAGCTTTCCTTTTGTATTCAATAAAACTCCAACTATCGGTGGTCAGTAAACGGAAGGTAATATTTAGAAAACCAGATATTTTAACCACTAGGTCCTACTTTCAAAATCGAATCAGAAAGAAAGCTTTCACAGAGTCATGGCTAGAGCATGATTAAAACAGAAAACAGTATTGATTCTCTTCTTTAAAACCACAAATCGAGCAAAGGCAATTAAGTGCGCAACCCTCAAATGTGCATGAATCTTTACATCAGAGGTTAGTTTTTTATATCACTGACAGGATCACTGCCCCTCAGGCACGAAGATTATTCACAAGAACATCCAGTGCATAATTTCTGATTGCTTTTAGTTTTATAAGAGACAATAATTGTTGAAACGCCGAATATCACAAAGGTATCCTCAACTTTGACGTCGGATTCAGTCAGAACCTTTTCAAACGACCGTCCGAAAATGCAACAGTAAATGTTTTTTCCGTGGTGGTTATTGAAAATGTAAAAATCCCGAATTCGAATGATCGAATCTCTGTACCCTTTCCCCAAAAATTGCACTTGTAGATATGTTCCGATTATCCTGAGACTACAATTTATTTATATATTTAATATAATTTAAATAAACGCACGTATTAATATTATCATCTGTCATAGAGATTTATAGACGCTTAAATTGCGGCGACTTTTTAATTGGCTGTCTTATTTTATTTACACTAAGTTCTGAAATCGCTTAAGCATGAAATTGATTTTCCGTTTGGTAGGTTGTCTACGACACGATACAATTAACTTGAAGCTAACAGTTACATAAGTTGGGCCGGCTAAGCTAATGACTATCGCTTTTTATGCGTTCCCCGTAAAAATAGATATTTACTCATCAAATCTCCCTTATTTTTATTTTGTGATAGTAAAATACATCATTTAGTGATCATTAATGGCCACTTTCGTGCCAGCTTGGTTTTCTGCTTCTTCAATGCCACTAATGAAAAAGGAAAAAGTGGCCTAAATCGATCAGTCAGAATCATAAATAATCAGACTTAATTTCAAAGCTGTTTTGCCGGATGTCGTTTCCAAGTTTCGTGAAAACTCCATTTACGTGTTGAGAAATCCTATAAAACTCTCTAAGCGACTCTACGGGATCGGCTTGTACTACACACCTCTCAGGGAAACATAATAAATCATCTGAACTCCATCAATACGTGTAGAATCTGGCACCATACCCATGAAAGAAACTTCCTGTAAGTGCTCGGTCCTTCCTCACCAGAGTAACGGCCAAGTAATTAACTCAGTTTGGGGATAAAATAACGGAAAGACAAAAAGTTGTGTCAAATACACATTATATTTATCAAATATCGCGAGCTCAAGAAATACTCTCGTTAAAACAGCTATGACGGCTAATTTGTGGCCTTCAAGAATCGAATAACTGAAAGCCATTAAAACTTAAATATGCAGGTGCACTTAGTCAGTTATATTCCAAAAATCCACTGGATATCTTCAAACCAACCATCTCTATAACATGAGAACCACTATCCACGCCACCTTTAAACAAATATGAATAAGTCACGTCTTTGGTACTAGTAGACATAATCAGCTATGTTGTTCGACCCAGAAACTGCAGTGCAAAATTAACTGTTGAAGATTGCCCGTTCAAGTCACGCCATGGTCACCAAAATAGAAAAGAGTTAGTGATAGACTATTTATTTTAGAGAGAATAGCAGAGGTAGCTTTGATTAGTCAGCCGAAAACGCGGCGTATGATTATTATTAATACAAGTTAAATAATATTGGAAAATCAGTGATTATCTTCCAGATTGAGTCGAGAGGCTAGTCGTGCACAAGTTCAGCACAGGTGGAAGAAACCGTTCTTCTAATTTCAGCAATGAAGCGGTTGTACGCCCCTATGGCCGAACACATCGAACAAAGAACCTGACGATTATGGAGCTCTGTTGGGGTACAGTTACCCCGATTTTCAGAATCGTAATTCTATTGCCTAAATTCTTTTTAGAACTCTGAATTCTCAACTTTTCCTACATGTTTAAGTGCTCCCCTTGATTACATTGTTAGTTAATAATAATCATTATGCATTGTAACTGTAACACAGTTCGTCTACACTGTAAGAGAACACGGGTTTAATACACATCGGTGCACTTCCAGTGGGCGGTCAGGCGAATAAGGTGGCAGAATGCAAGTTACTCGTAAGGAGATACAATAATGCTAAATAGGCTGGAGTTATTAACCATGGATGGAAAATATCACTCACAAAATATGCCAGCCACCTCATCTTTACATGTTAAGATCATTGTCTTCTCTACTTTGAAAGAAAAAGTAAATTGAAGTGGCAAGACCGATCACGATGATTGAAAATCCGATCAGTAATTACCGGATATTGTTGATAAGAATTCGAACCGCTCGAGGGAACGAATGCTGAAATTCGAATTTTCGAAATTGAACCACCAAATAAGTAAATGTTATGCAGCTCAAAGTCAAAGAAACAAACGAAGTAAGAGTGAATATCTTGATGTAGGTCTCGGCAACTTTCAGATCTCCTCTTCATCATTTATAGCACTTACCGTTAACTGATTTCAGATTCTTTTCCACAGTTAGAAACTTAAAAACTTCGCATTACTGTTGGAATAATAGTAAGCCGCAAATACCAAAAATGGATAGAGCCGAAGATAAGACCGAGTTTTCTAAGACTCAAAATATTGCTGCAAAAACCAATTTTTACAGTAATTGATTCGCATATATATCATCATAATATGAAACCACATAGAATACATTTGCACAGTAAGAAAAAGAGAAAGAGTTGCCATTTACAATGAAGAAATAGGTTGGGAAAGGGGAGGGGGTACCTACTTTTTGTGGAAAAGATCGCCGATGGCAGGAATGGTGACCTTGGCAGTTGCTCCACCTACGCTTGCGCTGCTACTAAGTGGATCCGCAACTTTTGGAGGAGGTAGTTGGGAGGAATCAACGGGTCCCGCAGTATCCCATTTAGACTTTTTCCTCACTTCTGAAAAAGGAAGAAAAGCAAAATAAATATGACAGATTGAATACCCATATAGTGCGCGGACATCTAACAATATGCTCATTGTCAAATTTCCCTTAAATAATTTATCCCATCATCTCCGTATCCCTTTAGTTTACTACTTATGAGATGAACAGCTTCCTATTCTTACTTAAGTTTAACGATAGGCATCGTTTCCATTTTAATCTCATTCTCAAGTTATCAGTAAAATTGAATGACTCGGCAGTTGAAGGGAAACGTACAGTCCAAAAGACTGCACAGTCTAACCATTGAGTCCCTAGTGTCAATAACTTCCCATTTTGTATATGCCTCATTCTCTTATCAGCCTTCATATTAAGCGGGTTGGCTATTTCGAGTAAAAATATTGATAATGATAAATGAAAACCAAAAAGAAAATAGCAGTTCTTATAGCTTAGGATAAACAGACTCAAACAAATAGCAGCCAATAGATTAACTCTGAGTTTCAATGAGCAAGTACTTACTTTTGAATGCAGTAACTACGCGAAGAACAACTTAAGAGGCTTGAAGTTACACGTTGACATCAGCTCCAACTTTGATAATGCGACTCTTCCATATTTCCCATATATAAATTCGCGGAAAAACCTTGCCTATAAGCTCCCATGCTACTTCTACCTTTTGGCTGGTCAATCTTGCTTTCCTTCGTCAATTCACTTACCAATCTTTGCATGATGGAGACAACCGTTCAGCTATTACCGACAGAAAATGCCGTATGTTGGGCCCGTCTTTCTAGTACCTTCGTGTTTTGAGTCACACCAACTTAGTCTGCTGATATAATGGGTGAAAACAAATAGCGAAACCTCTTAAACTACTATACAAATATCATGTATATATATACATCAGGTTATAACAGAAATTCTGTCCAATTTTTGAGCTATGTGCTTAAGGCACGATTACTTCAATTTAGCTTGTTAATGTTGTATGCTCATCTATGGCAATTAATAAAATATTATTTCTTTCAGATTGTGTGATAATTGTCGTCATTAATAACTATTTCTAGCCCCAATGTACACTCCAAATAAGGACCATATCAGGCATATTTTACTGTTTGAATTTCATAAAGGAAATACGTAAAGCTCAGCAGCAAAAACACTCAGACACTTGTGCAAATATTGTTGAGAATGAAAAGACCTGCAGAAGGTGGTTTTCACCTTCACGTTTCAAAAAGAATGACTTCAACCTGAAAGACGAAACGAGAGCAGAACGCTCAAAAGACTCAATTCTGAGCAATTGCAAGTTGCCATTGATGAAAATCCAACCTGCACTAC
>CAADRB010000010.1:3226938-3263835 GCA_900708905.1 Hymenolepis diminuta
AGACAATTCGGAACTGCACCCGAAGCAAATTCTTTTGTATGGTGGAATTTGAAGGGAATTGTTTATTATGAACTAACGGGTGACAATCAAACAATAACATCCGAGGTTGCTGAAGTCAGCACCCAACTCGTTTAAAAGCTGTTTTACAGGAAAAACGGCCTTCTTTGATCAATCGAAAAGGAGTAATTCTGCACCATGAAAATGCCAGATCCAAGAGCAACCAAAAATCTCGTTGAAGAATTTGGCTGAGAAGTCATGCATCATCCGCCATATTTTCCCCATCTTACACCAACCCGTCTTCATCTTTTCAGGAGTTTACAGAATCACTGAATGGGACAAAGGCTTACTTCAAGAGAAGAGGTTGAAATGAAGCTATTTTCTTTTTTTGAGTCCAAAGTGGCTAAATTCTATGAAGAAGGAATCAGAAAGCTTATGGCAAGATGAGATGTAATTCATAAAAATGGTGACTATGGTGAACACTAAATAAATTTTTGACAAAATTTTCACTTTAATTCGAATTTAAAAAAAATGGACAGAACCTCTTTTACAACCTGATATATCCTTTCCTAGAAGCTTGAACTGACAGGCCTGATTATTCAGGAAAATGTCATGAAGGCCACCGTTTTGAAGGGATGCCGTGTTTAGGAGTTAAAACAAAAGGGACATTATGGATCTTATTTCAGAAATACGGAACACAAAGACGTCGGCAATCAGAAGGTAGCATTAAGTACTAGGGTAATCTGGAACAACTACTCTCCAGTAATCAATAATCATGTGAAACCATGAAAAAGTGTTATGTACTATTAACAGAACTTACCAGTTCCACTGGCAGTTCGATGAAGTCCTGCTGAGACAACGGAGGTAGTAGTCGAGCCAGGAACAGTGTTGGCAGCTTCAGCCTTGCGACGCTCTTTCTGGAGTTTATCCTGTCGCTCAACTTCACGGTTCTGTATCTCTGCCAATTTGTCATAATACGAGTTGGCATCCCAACGGTAGGGGTCGTAGACTTCCTATCGATGGATTAAAAGAATAATCAGCACGTTAGAACGCACGGTTAAATAGCGGTTACAAAGGAGACACTTACCTTTGAAAAATTTGATCCCTTTTCCTCAATGCCCAGAAAGCTGATTAACTTTTTGTAAATGCTGCAAAATAATAAAAAAATATGTTTGAGAGCTACTATTAAGGAGGAGATTTATAAAATGGGGTTGCAAAATGCTGGATTAAGAAAATACAAACGAATACAAACCTTCTCTCTTGGACGCCAACATGCAGTGCAATTGTCATCAAATCGACTAAAAAGCTGAGCTCCAACAGAAGGGAACGGTCTCAACCATTGATGTAAATTCAAGAGATAATGGTTTCGAGACCGAAATCGAGAAAAGAGGACAGTCCCCAGAAGAAACAATTAACTATTAATATGTTACAAGGTCACTATATGCATGCCATATTTTAATGTATTCAAGTGACAGAATTGTTTCTACGATATCCCTAATCTCAGTGTCTGGTCATATGATAAACTCTTTGAGGCACGGCGAGTTGGGTATGACTGACTTTTTGTCGTCAAGTTTGTCTCTCGTTTGTCTATCTAAAGAACTGCGAATGAAACACCGATGTGATCTAGCTAAGACGTGAGTCCTGAGTCTTTTATATGTATTTCCGATGCACAATCGTAGGATTTATATCTCATCCCATTGGGGATTGATAAAATGTATAATCCGAAATCATCATAACTCCCATTCACGACCCATTATGCAAAAATAATAAGAGCCTGGCAATGGAGATTGTACTACAATGGATCTTTTTTCGAGAAAGCCCCTAAGCTATTTCCTTATAGACTATTATAAACTAGTTTTGAGGGAAATTTGAAACACTAAACGGGTTTCAATTTCATCTATAGACTCGGAAGAAACTCCCACTTCAAAAAAATCTAGCTCCATTAAACGAGCATCTTTTAATGTACATTTATGATGAGGGGTACAGTTGATAATACTCAAAACATCTATGTCTTTTGACCAGTATCCACAGAATCAGGAATTAGCAACAATGAGGTTATTGAAGCTAAATGAAGACATGAAAACCATAGAGGCACCTGAAATCCTAGCTTCAACGTATATGACGCATAAAAATAAATAAAAATATAAGTTGAATTTAATGCATCCTTTTAAAAGCAATACTTATCTACCAATATACTCGTTATCACACTCTCTAGCTTTCACTAAATGGACTAATGAAAATTTTGCATAAAAAATTAAATAAAAAATTTTAATTAACCTGGGATTTCGAAAAGATTTATTGTCCTGAATCACCCGATTGGGATCAAAACTAATATCATGCTGCATTCGTCGAATAGCAGTTTCCACTGTATTCTGTAATTCCAAGCTGCACATTTCGACAGATTCTGGAGGAAGGAAAACCTCATCATCCACTTTATCGACTTCTGTTTCTTCTTTTAGCGGGGAGACATGTTTTGATGATAAATTGTCTCTTTCTACTGTCGATTCAATAGCTGAATTGCCTCCATCAGTTAAAACAGTTGGTGAATCATGAGCAGCATCAATGTGCTCTAAGCTAAGAACAGTAACTGGGCCTCCCTCAGTATTCATAAAGGGGAGATGTGCAACATTATTCGAAAGATAAGATTCCTCTGCTTCTTCATCACTAGCTTCTGTGGAGGAGTTAGTACCCGATTGGCTATCCTCTTCATCGTGGTCAACATCATAGGAAACTAAATTTATTCCACTCCCACCTGGTAAACGTTTAGAAATCTTGGGTTGAGCTTCTGCCAACCTCGGCTCTTGGCCAACATCTTCATCTAGCTTCCTTTTGAGTGCGCTAGTTGAAGAAACGCTTTCATCTTCTGAGGTGATGATGTTAGGTGAATTTTCATCCGACATATCTAAACAGAATAAAGAAAATAAATTGAGATAAGACTTCAAGGAATGAATAAAAGATTAGTTTAAAATAAAATAATTAGAACAAACCAAAATGTTTTTAAAATGAATAAATAAAGAAAATAAAATGCTCACAGCAAAGCGCAGACAAAAATTTGAATAATCTGCTTTAGCGATAGAATATTACAAACATGCAAAATAATTCTTAAAAAACTGTATTTGTTTTAGTATAAATTTTGCATTAAAATTAAATAATTTGGGATAATTGAATATAATATTCAAGGTTAAAATTCCGAAATGGTTTTGAGCGGTAATGCATAAACCGTTCATTCAAATCGTAGGTAATTCAAATTAATTCTATTTATCAGGTACGGTATCAGGTAATCAGTAACTGTAAAATCAAATCCCGTCTATGAAGCCATTTTGGTTTTACATATGCATTAAACATTGATAATTTGTTTTGTTATTTTATTTTGATTACAATTTTAAACCTTCCAACTGCATCAATAAATCAGTCTTTCATATTAACACTCCACTTTGAGTTAAATGTCTTACCGTTTTTTATTTGTGTTTATTCATTTTGATCTTTACTTATTATGCTTTAAATCAACTTTTTCATTTACAGAAATATTTTCAAGGAACTTCCCTATTAATGAAATACATTTTAACTATATCATTAAGTTCTTGTTTGTTGAAGAATTGACAGGATATTTACTTTTACCGAAGATATTTTGCGGACAACTGTCTTGGCAGTTAACACCAAAAAAGCACTTTTTCCTTATACTAATGGAAGAAGAAGAACTTTGTCCTCTTAACTGGCTTGAAAAATACAAATTACCTTCATTGTCCATGACTGACGAATTTGAGTATTGCTTTAACCCATCAAATAGCAATAAATACTTCTCGTTCTCTCAAATGGCATTTCTCGCTATTGAGAATAGTTCCCGAAAATATCAAAAGTTTTCAGCTATTGTTTCCTTCTGCATTAGAAATTTTACGGAGGGTATCAGTTTTGAGGCCTGGAAGCTTCATTTAAAGCAAACGTTAATATCCAACCCAGCATTTATTGAGTGTTTCGACGACTTAAACTCAAAAGAGGTAAGTCTAGTTTATTTAAATACTCTATTTATTAGTAATGCTTTATTGACATTGTTTCATTTTGTTTAATTCCTAGAATGTTTTAACTTCCTATTACAATACTAAAATTTAAAGTATTTTTAGAAATGCGCAGTGTTAAATATGGGTTTGTCCTGTGTTCTATATATTAGTAACTCTAATGCATATAAGTGATATGCAGTTAATAACAAATAAATGAAATTAAGAAAATTCTGATCCGTAATATAATACAAGTATGATTGGACCCATTACAAAAACGAGATAAATCGATGGACTGTGTAAAAAATCAGGCAACAATAAAGCTGTCCAACACCAGTTAAGTGATATAGACCGAGCAGATTTAGAAACGAAAAGCAGTTCATTAATAAGTTATTGTAAATTATATCTCTAGAATTAGATTCTATCATATATGTCTATAATCTAGTTCACTACCTCAAGTTCTAATGTTCAAATATCCAAATTGCAGGATTTTTCACCCGTTTTATGGGTGAATTTATGTTCACTACGTCCAGTTTATTATTAAATTAATTCAAATAGAGAACATCACGCTTTTTAGTTAGCACTATGTTAAAAAGAAACCGTGAAAAATCCCCTAAGAATCTCGCGTTCTTTCATCTCTCTTATAAACAGTATTAAATAGCCCAGTTAAGTACTATGATCACTAAATATGTATGAATGATTCCATACTTAGTGCACGTTTCTCATTGCGGGACTCTATCCCTCTCACTCAAAATGGTAATTTTAAATCTATGATAAATAAATCCAAGTTGAATCCTGTTAATTTTCTACTTATCAATGAATTAGATATGGTTCATAAAATACGAAGTTCAGATAATATAACTGAAATCAATTCTTGGTTAACGCAAAATGGGCATTCGTTGCAGTCTTAAACACATTTTAAAATTAAACTCTTTTGAACCTACGGTCCACAATTACCTCAAATAAGAGATTTTAAAATTGATAAAGGTGAAAGTCACAAACATATATTCACTTTAAATATGAGCTATATGAATATCGGCGTCCAACTCGCAAATCCGGCACAAAAACGTCTGATAACTGTGTGAAATAGGCCAAAAATATGGTAACTCTTGCCCAGATTAGTAATATCTTCTTAAATTGATAACATGATAATGACAAAATTATATTTGATGAAATCGCTTTGAATTTAGATAAGTATTATGTCCCCTGGACGCTGTGAAGTATCTAGTTCTAATGCTAGTAAAAGCCAGAAAGTCAGTGAGGGCACATAGGCATATCGAATATCTAGTTTTAATTATGAATTAAACGAAACAACCATTTACCGGGGTTTATATACATGAGGTCATTGAACACTTAGGTAAACACACAAACTGGGCAATTGGGTTGGATGAGGAAATCTCATTAGGGCATGCAGAATATGGGGCACCAGAGGGGGAAATCGTTCAAGGAAGTCCGAACGGAGACAAAGGATATTGTCAGAATGAGTCGGTTCGGGATACGAAAACTCTCCCACCTACGGTGAAAATAATAATGATTTTCCATCTCCTTTTCGACCTTTTGACTACTTCGGGTTTTCATATGGCAGGTGAATTAAATCGGTATATACAATAAAGAACAGAGTAACAACAAAGAAGGTACAATACAGAATTCCGCAAACTCTGACGCCATGAATTCGGAATTGTATGATTTTTGGACAAGTTAAAGGTGCAATAATATCATCAAGTCATGTAAATCCCAGAATGCAGGGGATAGTTAGTACGACGAGAATAAACTTTCACGTATGCCTATATTGATTCACACACCTTAGAACCCAGGCACATGGACATGAAATCAGTCATTTCTATCTGGATTTCTCCGGACAATTCATCCTCATCATAAAATAATTTTGAGACAGCTTTATCCACCTTTCCTACTCTGGCACTTCTTCTGGAATTACGGTTATTTCTTCCTTTGGGCTAAGCACTTTTAAGCATTCGTCTATTGCGTTTTTTCGGCACCCAGATGGATTCCAATAGAAACACTTCTGCAATGTTTCCTTTTCACACAGACGCCGACTTCAGTGCACATATTTTGCTTTGAGACCGAGGTTTAAACTCTGAAGTCTCTGTTTCAATTTCTCCATCAAATTTACATCAAGATTCGCCCTTTGCAGCTGTTGTAGATATTCTTGAAATCCTTTTCGCCAGTCTGATTAGTTTTCTGCCGGTTGCAGCTTATGATCGGGACAAAAGTAGGGATAAGATTGTAAAGTAAATTGTTCATATCTGTGTTGGATGTCTCCCCTCACAGTATGTGTAGAGTTGGTCTTTGAAAATGTATCTCACCTTCTCTATCTTCCGTATTTCTTGACGATCTCCCCTGTGCCCCCAATATTGTACCTCCAGGACACCATAGAAGACTTATTATTGGTGGTGCAGAGTTAACATTCAAGGTGAAGAATATATTCCAACTTTTGCTACCCACAGGATCCACAGCTACCACTAAAACAAAAATGGTTCGAATGGTGCAGACTTTGAAGACCAAATCAGTTCGCAAGAGGATATATCCAAAGAGACACTATCAAAAAAGCAAACATCCAACTCATAAGATGCACTCTCAGAGAAGATTTAAGACACTTCTTTAGAGCCAAAAGCCTACGCTCAAAAGATAGCTGACAAGAAACCTTGGATAAGTACGAAACTTCGTGGGGTGCAAGAGAAAACGTTCATGAGAACCGATACCAGCTGTTAATCGATATATTGGCATACAAAAATGGAAGCAGACACGATCAAAACTGAAATGATCTTGATGACGGTGCTTTTCAATGTTTGAAACCCCATCTAGAAAGAGGCCTACTGGGAGAAACCGAGCTAATCTTAGAAAAAGCATTCTAAAGGCTTCGGGGTTCTTAATCGCTTAAATCAAACACCAAGGTGATCGAAGCTACCCGATCCTAACTTCAATCCCATTCGACGAAAACAAATAGTACACACCAGCTTACCGAGCCCCAGAGAACCGCCAACACTGTCACAGATACCGTGAGTACAATGAAGATTGGTTAGGATGCAAACACAGGCAAATCAAATGGCGATTCTGCAAGAAGATGGACCACTTAGAAAAATTTTTCAGATTAAAAAAGGAGTCAGTCCCGTAGCAAAGTCTATGCTGTGGAGAGTGGTGGCTCATCAAATTTGTAGACAACCCATCTATACAAGGCAAAGCCTCACAATCAAGCTTTTCAGTCAGATTTGGAGTGGGTAGATATGGTTCTGTCAATGAGAATTAAACTAAGAAGATGCTGAATCTCTTGCTTGCTGTTTATTCTGGGAATGCAATTGGCCTTCAGGGAATGTTCACAAAGTAAAACATGAAGACGAACTTTTCTATCTTTCTGTTCACGTTGTCAAAGAGGAGTCCAAATGGAGACACGTAAATTGTCACAGAGCAGGACATCTCAAGGACGAACCAGTTTGTTTGGCACATGACAGAAAAAAATTACGGAACAAAATCCTTTTAAATTCCGAAGGAAATATATGCATTTGTCGGAACTGATTTTATTTACAGAAGATATGCCAATTTATCATGCGTAAAGATTCATCTTCTTATCAAGTCTACTTGTTAAATGTTACTATAGTGAAATTGAATAAAATTGATTAAATATTAATAGGAGTTTATACAAACATACGACTAACCGCATTAATTGACGCACCCATATTTTTATGTGTCGACAAAAAGAGTTTAATTAATACATCTAAAATAGTCTTCCCTTTATTATCATAACGGTTTACACACCATTATTTTTTTCAGACACATAACATTAATGCCTCTTGGCGTTTTTTCAGTATTTACCAAAAAATTGAAATAGATTTATTAAGTAAGTTTCTATGCGAAAATGACGCTTACACACTATTAGAAATCATTTTTTAAGTTAAATAATTTGAACTTTCAGAAATGTGAAAATCTAATTTTTCGGTTTCAGTGGCAAAATTCCAATAAATACGTTCTAAACTAAAATTATTACTCAATTATCAATTAAGTCCAATTTCTGAGATATACCTGCCTTACGATTGGGTAACTTTAATTGTGAAATTTAGTGGATTCTAGAAATTTGCCATTAAAATTATATTTTTCTCAAAGGAGCTAAATTTACAATTGTTGGGGAGGCTACACGAATAAGTCCTTGGGTGAACCTTAGTAATCCTCTAAGAAGTTCAACAAGCCGTTTACAAGTTTAACTAGCCTCTCCCAGAGCTCTTTAGCATAAATTTGCCCCAAAACTAGCTAAACTTTGCCAAAAAAGTGGGAACCCAGGAGGCATGGTGAGGATGAGATTTTTCTGAAAATGCTAAATAATTGTGGATGTTGATCGCTGATCTGCATGCATATCTGCGCTTGGACGATACGCGGTCGGTAGCACGTCCGTTTTTTCCAGAATGTTCTAGCACATGTGATATTCCTTTGGACAGCTTTGATAAGGTTGTACACTCCACACAATCCAGTTAAACTACAGCATGAATTTTCTAAAAATTAATGTCAATAAAATTAGAAGAAAAGTTTTTGTAGACCAGTATAAGATTTAAATTTAAAAATGTCTTTACGCCATATATCTCATCAGCCTATCCATTATTCATTTATAAACTCGTCAGAAGGTAAGGAATTTCTTTGATTATATCATTCCCATGTAAGCGGTACACACATTTACATTGCCTCGCATGTCTTTTTATATTTTAGGACACTTACAACGATTCCATATGGACTTACAGATTTGAATACAGGAAAAAATTTATTAAATCATTTCAAAACTTCGGGGAATACAACACAATACCTATCACATATGATGTTGATCAAATTTTAAGGGTAAATATAAATGATCATTTTAACTTTAATACGGAAGTTCAATGCGAATAATTAAAGATAGATCATTAATTTATTGAATTTTTCATCATTTTCGGGCGCCTGGAGCTGAATGTTGAAGTAATGTAAATTAATATTACGATTTCCTCTATTTTAGAGTTTCGAAGAAATTATTTGAATTGCCGTCTCTAATCACTTGGACTATATTCTAGATAAATACCATCCACAGACAGAAATGCAGATATGGTTCGTGTTCAATAAATAAAAAAACGATATTTCTTCTATTAAATCATGAAATCTAATTAGATTTAATTTACTAATTGTTGAGTTTGAGGGAAGTCAGCAAATAAATATTATTCAAAAATGAATAATAATTCTCCAAAGAATATATTTCACTTAATTAAGGCCTTAATTTCTCTTTTAATAGCTAACAACTGAATACTTAAATTATCATACTTGTGTCTTGTGAAAATGATATTTCTTTCCTAATTCACTTCCATTAAATTAATTAATAAAATTTAAATGTGACGCTATTTCCAATCCAATTTAAGGAGGATTTAATATTATGATTTAATATGAAGTAATGAAAGCTGAGGAGAAACTCACAATGATCTTATTTAAGAGTGCGTATTAGTCTCGCTAATTATTCAGTTTTGAGATACGTCGGTTTGGATAGATCATTTCGCCTTTATTACTCGTTGACCACATAACTTCAGATATATGCGAAGCTTCAGAAGTGAATAATGGCATAGATTTGTTTGGTTTCGAAAATAATTCACTAATGCGGAAGGTTTTCGAGAAAATCCTCTTGCCAAACTAGGGCGTAAAAAATTTTGACATTTTTAAATTTTTTACAGAACATATAAACACCGACGTGGGTTTTAAGAACTTTTAAACCATTTATTAATACAGCAACTGGAGAAGATTGCTTTGTAAAATCTATATAAAAGTGTTTGAAAAATATATCGAACTGGAATACACTGACGGAAATTTAAGTAGCTATTTATTCACCATAAATACCGATGTTGACCCGATTATCATCAACTGATAAAAATGTCTAACTTTCGAAAACCCAATTTTCTAGTCGTACAATGAAATAAATTCGTTGTGATTGCAACAATCATTAGTCTTAACTTTCTTAATGGGTTTTTTATAAAGCCGAAAAAAATATTCAATCTTAGGTTTTGATTAAGCGTAGGTTTTTAATGCATAACATTTTCCCCATACTCGTTCATAAATGAGCATATTAAATAAAGAACTTCCTTCAAAGTGAGAGTGCTAGCTAATAATAAGCAATTTTCCTGAAGAAATAAGGCATTTTTGTGGAGGTTACCTAATTTTTCCACTTATAACAATGGTATTAGCACCCAAGGTATGAGAAATGAAAACAAGTACGCACTAATGAAAATGGACATATTTATCTAGATGTCTAAGAGAGGGGTCTCTAGGAAATTAGCCTTAATTATGGCATTAAGTAAAGAGTTAAATTGATAAATGGTGCAGCGAGGATTACATAATACAGAAGTGCATAAAATACCGGAAAAAATAACTTTTGACATTCAAATACCTAAAAAACATCAATTATTTACAAGAATGCACATTAAATAGTGAAATGTGGAGTCAGAATTATAGTAAATCGCTGTATTATATTTGAAAATCTGACATTTTTCCTTCATTATAAAATGATTGCGGAAATAAAATTTGCAAATCAAGTTTTATTTAACTCCGTAGTTGAATGTTTATTTCTTCAAAACCAAAGTTACTGCATTGGCTCAACCTAATATGCATTCTGTTTTGTAGAATGAGGTCTGCAATATATGAATTTTGAGTGATATTGGCAATAAATTCAATTTTTGCAATTGCATAAATTGATTAAATATAATCCACATTTTTTGGATGGAATATAGTCTCACAATAAGAATACGTTATTTGATATATGTATGTATTTTTACAGTAGATTATTTAGTATATTTACAAATTAACACACTCCAATAATTATCCGACTTTCATTTCTCGATCAGTTTAATAAGCTGAACACCTACTTTAAGAAAGTACGATATTTGAAGATATTTGCACAATTTATATTCATGTATAATATATATTGACAAATAAACTGAAAATAGAATTGATATCTTGCTTTAATAATTTAAATAAGATTTTGTTTTACCTCGCTATTTGTTACTTTTAGGGCACCACGCGTACGTCTAGCAGTTTTACGTTGGAGGTTTTCCACCATGGGTACGATATCGTTTACTTCCCATTTAATTTGTATTTTCAGTAAGATTTTTGGATATTGTCAAACCTTTTTGTGCCATCCTACCGGAAATTGCTCGACCTGAGCGAAAGATTCAGTTCAGAGAACGTGCATTATGGACAGGCATAACTTTGATGATTTTCCTGTTCTGTTGTCAAATTCCCCTTTTTGGAATTATGTCATCTGAGTCTGCTGATCCTCTTTATTGGCTTCGAGTCATATCTGCATCAAATAAGGGTACTCTTATGGAACTGGGCATCTCTCCGATCATCACCTCGGGTCTAATTATGCAGGTTTTAGCGGGTATCCAAGTTCTCCAAGTTGGTGACGCCCCTAAAGACCGGGCTCTCTTCAATGGT
Organism: Hymenolepis diminuta; assembly: GCA_900708905.1. Taxonomy (NCBI): domain Eukaryota; kingdom Metazoa; phylum Platyhelminthes; class Cestoda; order Cyclophyllidea; family Hymenolepididae; genus Hymenolepis; species Hymenolepis diminuta. The sequence continues at coordinate 3,238,374 of CAADRB010000010.1, forward strand.
GCTCAGAAATGTAAGAAATTTTGTAAAATAAACTGACAGTTTAGTGTTTGGAATGATTATCACAATTGGCCAAGCCTCAGTTTACGTCATGACTGGTATCTATGGTCCACCAAGCGAATTGGGTCCTGGTATCTGTTTGCTGATTATTCTTCAGTTAGCGTTTGCTGGCCTTCTCGTTTTAATGTTGGATGAACTTCTCCAAAAGGGATATGGTCTTGGTTCTGGTATTTCTCTGTTTATCGCTACCAATATCTGCGAAACTATCATCTGGAAAGCATTCAGTCCAATCACCATTAATACTGGAAGAGGTAGGGTTTTATTATTGCGAATTACAGTATTTTTATAGGAACTGAATTCGAGGGAGCTGTCATTGCTCTATTCCAACTTCTTGCTACAAGATCTGACAAAGTTCGTGCTTTGAGAGAAGCATTTTATCGCCAAAATCTTCCTAATTTGATGAACTTAATGGCTACCATCCTTGTCTTTGCTGTTGTCATCTACTTCCAGAGCTTTCGTGTTGAAATTGCTGTTAAATCCATCCGCTATCGTGGTCAAACAACTTCCTATCCGATTAAACTTTTCTATACTAGCAATGCTCCCATCATGCTACAAAGCGCTTTGGTTTCTAATCTCTATGTCATCTCTCAAGTAAATATTCCTTTTGATTTTCGACAACATGTGCTCTCGTTTAGATGTTGTCTAGTAAATTCCGTGGCAACTTTTTGGTCAATTTGCTCGGTATTTGGTCCGATGGTGAAGGCGGTTCTCGATCGGCTCCAATTGGGGGAATATGTTATTACATGACGGCGCCTGAGTCTTTTTCGCATATGCTATCCGATCCCATACATGGTATAATCTACATTGCCTTCATGCTCGGTAGCTGTGCATTCTTCAGCAAGATCTGGATTGATGTGTCCAATTCCAGCGCCAAGGATGTTGCTAAGCAACTGAAGGAACAACAGACTGTCATTCCTGGTCATCGGGAAGAATCAATGGTTCATGAACTCAATCGCCACATCCCAACTGCTGCTGCTCTCGGCGGTTTGTGGATCGGTGCTCTGTCGGTTTGTGCTGACTTCCTTGGTGCCATTGGAAGTGGAACTGGTATCTTGATGGCCGTGACAACCATTTACCAATACTACGAGGTGTTTGTACGGGAGCAAAATGAAATGGGAGGTTCTATGAGCACCCTGCTTTTCTGAGGATTTCTCCCCTAAATTAAATGTACAAGCTTCCCTGGTTGTTTTTGTTCAAAAATACCCAACAGCTCTATTTGATTGGAAAACAGCATTAACTGTGTAATTTTGATTCCCTGTAGGGTTGGTATCTTGTGCATATTTTTTACGTCATCGACTCTTGTCGCCTTCTCTGTCCCTCTTGCCTGTTTCCTTATCTCATTAGTTTTCATGGCTCTCTTCTTTCCTTACCCCTGGTTTTTTTGTTCATCTTTCAATCATTGTGTACACATGTCATTTCAGTAGTCTAATCTAGTTTGTCTGTTATTTTTTGCTTGTTGGTTGTCCCTTTGTTGTGTGGATCAAAAGTAATAGGATAATAGAGGTAATTTATCTGGGTTTTTACTCTAATTTCGATTTATTAATTAATTCGCGGTTAAATTCCTGTTCGTAGTCGCACGGACAGTGATTAGGTATTTTTCTACGGAAGTGATTGACCTTAGCAAATGTCATGATATTAAATAACTTTTAAAGGCCCATCGAACTGATAAGTACGAAATCAACCGACATATGGTTAAGCGTCAGTATTAATTGGGATGAAGTTTTAATATGATGGCCTAATAATTCTGGAATTCGGGTTAAGTAGGGCTCTGATTTCGTACAGTTTCAGTCACCCTAACTCTTCTTTGAATTGAATTTTCTTCCTGTTTGGATGTTTCTCCACTATTAATAGTTGTGAAGATATTTTGGCTTGCCATGGGAAGTAGAATCTGTGATATTGAGTTCAGTAATACATAAATTGGTCCAATGGAAGAGGTCCATTTTAAACAATCAATTCAACGGCAGCGTACCGCAGTTTAGAGTTCTTTTCACTGACTTATAAGGCATACACCTAACGAAACGTATAATGGTAGAATTCAAGCATTATTGAATTTTTAAGGTAGGTAAGCTAAATTTATGATTTCACCAATATTATTTTCTATTCAAGAAGTACTAATACGAAGCTCTTGCACTGCTAAATGTCATGCAGTCAACGAACTAAAGGAAGGAAAATTAACATGGTGTAGCAGTCTGCGTTAATGCATAATGTCAAAGCGCTAAAAGGTAATCATTAAGTTTCGCAGAGGTCTCTTTTCAATGCACAAGAACTTGAAAGCTGTGTATCATGTAGTCCAATTCGTGTCATCGGTACGATCATTAAATTAATTGACATATTCAGAAATCCTTCATATGGACAATTTTCCCTGACCAGTCGATAGGGAAAGTATTCTCTCCCCATTACACGTCCGTATTTTCAACTTCCAAAATTTTGTATCATCGAATCTGATGTGCTTAAGTAGTTTTGATTAATATCGGCGAGAAAACTTCGTAGATATCCTGAAATTATAACGAAATAAATCTTCAATAATAATACTAAGGGAATTTTAAGTTACTTCCGTCCAAGTTCATTGGTTTAGATAAGTTTATATACGTACACGATATTGAAAGCTGTCAATATAAGTTATTTTTATGTTCAAATGTCTTAGATTATAGAAATCTAAATGGTCTTTTCGCGCAAGTCTGATTTTCGAATTTTATGTTAATGGTGATAGTTTGGCTTTTTGTTTGCGAGGAATCTCTTACGAAGAAGCTTCTGTAATTTAACTTAGCCGATGTCCTAGGATGAGCATATTGTACTACCTGCGTACTCAGACTCATAGGCCTGCCTAGTCTCTCTACGTATTACGTGCCTATTAGCCCATACGTTTTCCCTAACTGTCACTGACCAAGAATGTGAAATGGATTAACTGCTTTGTAGAACCTCATTTCCCCCACTCTCCACAATCCGGATTGTTCCCCCTCAGTATTGACGCTCCCCTCTTTCCCCCCGCTACTCCATCCTCCTTTCCCTCCTCACTCACAATTGTCCAGTACATGTCTGTCCAATCCAACTCTTGGTCTACTCACTCAGAGAAGACTGTTACCACCTGTAAGCCTTGGGGAGATCATTAGTCTCATGAGGAGATATCTAGTCCTGCTTGGTCCAACTCTTTAAGTAGTCTTATTACGGATTAGAGGTACTTTGGTACCACTCCAATGAATATTGACTAAGTGAAACCTTACTATGAAATTGGTGTTATCAGATATGGTGCCAATATCTGACAAAAAAGATTTATAATACTGAAAGTTTATTTATGAGTTGGAGTTAGACTTGACCAAAAACTGGTCCCATTAACTGTGATTGGGTCATGAGAAGCAAGTGGCTCTTAGACTCTGAGACATACTGGAAAAATCAACCCCATTTGACAACAAATAACAGGTAATCTGAAGATAAGTTTACATATTACCGTCCAAAAGACTATATCATCACATTCACTATTTAAGTATCAAGCAGCCATCTTACAATCCTTATTCATTTCAAAAAATGGGATTCTATTTAGTTATTCAATTTAGACGTTGATTCATTTTCTCTGCAAAAAATACTAAACACAGGAGGGGATTATATCTACTTGCAGCAAACTTGCAAATGGACAGAGAGTATGTGGTGACACGGCTTAAAAAAGAAATGGGATGTGGTATTTTGAATAGTTCCAGAGGTAGAACATAGTATTGTCAGACTACGGCTGATGTTAACGGCAGAATTTGTTGTTCATTAACAATGGGAACTCGAGACAGAGAGAGAGAGAGAGAGAGAGAGAGAGAATGAGACGAGAAAGTGGAGAAATGGAGAATGAAGAATATGATGAGGAATGTCTGCACCACCAGTCTTGCAACCGACGAGTCGTTGGATTTTACCGGCGAAATCCAAGTTTTTGAGAAATGGGTGAATACAAATCGCCAATCGGTATTCTCTAACTACATCGATAGGAAACTTTTTGTGGAATCCTTCAGTAATCTAGAAATTTACCCACTAGGTAAGTATAGTAATCAACACGGTACCAAGGAATTTAAAGAGAGAATACAGAAACTGAATTACTAACAGGAAAGGATTGTAAAATAGGAAAATTCTTAACAGTTAAAGACTGGTACCGTCCGTAGACATGAATGTACGCAGAGTCCTAACAATAGGTCTATCAAGAAATGTCATGATCCTCTGTGTGGGGTAATTGAGAGCTATCATTGTGGTCAATAAGAACGGGGAATAGCCACGACTGCACATGGATGACGCATAGGTGATCGAGTCTAAATGAAAAAAGGCAAAAATTTGACACATAAACTGAAAGAAGCATTTATAAGCCACAAGCACATTGGTGATAGACTGGCAACCTACCTTCGTAGGCCTGGTCAGTTCACATGACATACCTATCTCTATATTGTGCGGTTCACAACACTAACAAGGCTGACTGAATCACGTGCGCTAGAACTTTCTGGAAAGTGCGGTATGTAACCGGTGGCGTAAAGACCAAGTGCGGACGTGTCTGCAGAGACCTCCTCGGCCAATCAGCAATCAAAATCCCTGCAGCCTAGTATGATTTTGTATTTAATGACTAAGCTTATGACAGCAACTCACACATAGAGTCGAGTAATGAACCTTCTCTACTCAACATCTTTCTTATTCTTACCACTTTGGGCATAGCCTAGTTAATTCTGAGAGCAAACTGATAGTAGAGGACTCTGCTAGAGGCTATTGGACTGCTTAGGAGGATTACTTAGGTGTAGCGTTCGCTACATAATTGGTGATCTCGCACGTGATTCAATCAGCCTTGTTAGCGTTGTGAACCCCACAATATCTTGGGTTGGAAAATTGTACTGACTGCCTCCTCTAATCTTTTGTAATCTTAATGCTTGTTTGTCCCTATTTTCACCCTTCTTACGTCATATAGACTTTATGCCCTTTCATATTTTCTTGCCCTATTTAGTTCATGCTCTCTTGTACGTTGAAGAAAATCCAACAAGAAATAAGAATGCTTACTGAAGAATTGAATTCACAGTGTGCATATTGTTTTTGCTGATTTTTTTCGAACTAGTTAACTATTCACGGTTTTTACATGGGAACTGGGCTAACCAACTGGTCCAATAGTAATTGTGCCACTAAAAACTGCAGGTCCCAATGTCTGTCTGTCACTTTATTTCAACCAGTTAGACATTTTATAAGTCATCTAATTCAAATAGAAATAATTTTTATAAATCTGACTTAATTTACATCAGTTCATAAACTACAGTGAATGTTTCGCATGTGTTTTAAGGTCAGATCTTCAAATATGGTGCATGCTTAAATAGGGTCTCCTCAAATAAGATGTTAAATAATGCTTTGAGAAGGAATATCCGAAACCTTGGCATCTGTGACCTTTTACTGTCTTTTAGACAGCAGGTATTTAAATGGATGTCAGCTTAAAATAGATGGGATCACAAAGATATCCAAGATATACATTTTCTTCTGCTATCAAAGAAGTTAGTTCTGATTTGTGAAATACGTGAATCCCAATATAAAATGGAAAATAGTTTTTGGCATCTAGTGTATTTCTCACCCAATGATAGCCTTTTTGTGACCATGATGCAATCTCACATATCGCAAGCCAATAAGATTTCAAGACTGAAATGCTACTGGAGGTCAAGGAAAATATTTATTTTTGGGGATGAAATTTTCGGATTTCACGTCTTCATTTTCTCCAGGAAATGAAATAATGAATGTTATACATCACCCTGACCCTTTCATGCCTTTGATGCAAACCTTAACTTAATACTATATGTCCGTCAAATTAAACCATTAATTATTATTGGATTTTAAAATAAAATGTGTAATGGTACAATGCTATTTCCAATTTGCAGCAGCCTCCTTCCCTTAAATACCGGTCGGTTAGCGAAACAATGTTTTTAATCTTTAGGATATATTTATTCCCAACTATTAAATTAAAGATAATCTCTGGTAGTATAGGATATCATAATTAGAACAAAAAACGAAGTTTTCGAAACCATTTAACTAAATCTACTGGTCAGTAGGCTCTGAACCTAATATCTCAACTCATAAAGTTCTCTAAGACAGAGAGGCACCAGTAGCTACTGGAGCTATGTAAAGCACCCGGCTTCAACGGTAAAATCCTCAATATCATATCACCAATTAGCATACAGTCGCATCTGTGTTGATTGATAGAAGTCTTCCTAACCGTTGATACCCGTTCCTAGCAGGTGTGTAACCCCAGCAGCAGTCATCGGACATCATCTTTCCCTATCACAACGTCATTTTAGATAATTAGGTGGAACAGAAGGGGGTTATTGATTAAGAAACAAAGGTGACAAAGGGACATCACACCCCATTTAGGAAGGTAAAAACACATATAAAGATGTTAAAATTCATTTAATAAATGATTTTTTTCCAAGAAAAATTAAACTAGCAGGTTATTATTAATTATTCATATGAATTCTGTATTTGCTAAAATGTGCTAAAGTTCAGGGTCGTCGATTAGAAAAATTTCGAAGTAAGGCCTACCATCAAGGTAATTGCGAATTATTACTGAGTTCAGGAATTTGTGGCTATTTTGGAAGACTTAATTAGGTCACAACGCACACTTAATTAATTAGTCAATAAAGGGTTTTCCTGTGATATTGTCAAATATTTAACTACTTCCAATGTAACCGATTTATTATCAAGCTCAAATGGGAAGAGAGTGCAATTCATCATCAATCCTCATAACTAAACGTGGGTGGCGATTCCGTTTACTGGATCAGTACCTATGGAAGCTTCATCAATTTAATTATGACTTACAACGCAATCAGATAGGCCAATTTTATGGATCTTAACGTTGTCTGTGTGTGATTGGAATATATTGAATACGTGGCCTGTATTTGCGAATGCATTTACGCTTTTGGTTTAAATTAAGGTTATCACCAGTCTGCCTATTCTACAGTTTCACGTTGTTGTTACAACTAAAGCTGCCACTCGGTGATTTTATCAAAGCCTATTCAACTAATAACAGCTTTTTATGCCATAAATCACTCCGCTAATAAGCTTTCGTTAAATGATCAGACATTCTCATTAAGATAAATCTCTCTACATCGCAAAAGAGAAAAGAGAAGGAAAATACAGATTTAATACACCCACTCTTACCATTTCCATGTCACCCAATTCGAATATTAGACAGCGGGCACCATATTAAGAAAGCCCCTTGCATTAATACTCACACACACAAGCAGGACAGAGCCGACTCGGGGAATCTACCACCCAAACAACATTTCAGGTTCGACACCGCCAATAGGTGTTATTGCAGGCATCAATGGAAGTGAATTTGTCCACTCAGATATCAAGGATGAACCGTTCTTGACTAAGCTAATTCGAATTACGTTCCCGATTTATGCATACAGATAATATTAATGGTTGGTAGTCTTCATAGAGAAGGAAATGGGGTCAATCAAGGGTAACATTTCGACCTGAGTATGATTGACTTTCCCCATCATCAATGTTTGTCTCTTTAATAAGTCGAATTTTACATAATATACTCTGCTGTGATCTACAATAAGACATATACTCTCTGGATTTTCTCGGTCTTTTGTAAGCAGTTCTCCATACGCTATATTTACCATGAAATAGGTGGTAATAGGACGTGAAATAGGATATAATAATTAAATGCTGGGAGGGTCAGTCCACAGTAAGGCACCGTAAGCAAGACATAGCATTGACCTCCGTATCAATAATCCTCATCACGAATAGTAACAATTCAAGGTTTGCTACCCAAATAATAATTAAATTGACTCGAAATTGATTTCACACTCTAGTTGTATGAGAATGATAATGCACGTGCCTCTCCCATCTTATGCTTGTATTTAATAAATAGATTAAACTGAGAATAGCGGTTGTTTTAAAATTGTTTAACATCCTGAAAGCAATCCTAGCCAAAATTCGGAAGAGTTTGGGAGGAGAATGCCCGCAAGATTTTGTCTAACGGATGTTAATAATATTATGTATCCTGAGCGTCATAGTAAGTTGCAGAACAAGTGCTGTCAGAAGCCAGAGGCCGTGGAGAAGATGCCTGCCCAATTATGAGCTAGGTCTTAATTGTGGAATGTAAATTATATAAAACATACAACCATATAGGAATGACTGAGCGAGGATTTGCAGTCATCTTTACAGGGGCATCGGAATGACTGAGGGAAAACAAAAGGGGTGGTGGGGATGAGGTCATACTGAATTCTCAATGATAATAATAATTCTCAAGTCAGCGTCTTGGTGAGAAAAGTGAATTTTGCTGGCCTCCTTATTACCCTAACTGAACCAGTGTGGTTGGCCATTCCACTCATCGAGCGTGCACAGATGACATTGAACGCGTGCCCCCTGATTTTGCAGACGAGCGTGTTGACCACTGCACCAACAGTGAGCACATTGGACACTTATTCTTTCCGAGAGAAGTCACCAAGCTAGGACAGTTTGGGACACACGACAGAGAGAAGCAAAAATTTTGACCTGGATTGATGCGTTGTATCTTACTTACAAAAATCAAAAATAGGTTTAATTTGATGCGATTTAAGTGATCAGGCATTATAAATACCTAACTGCGTGAATGACCTCTGTTCGATGTTTTATAAATGGTTTATCTACCCTTGATAAAAATGAACCCTATTGAATTCTCAGAATTTCGAAGCGGGGTTAATTTTCATATTCGCAGCAAATAATCTTTCCCATGACTGAATCTTTTAGAAAAAAAGCAAAATTTGCCATTTTATAGGAAAAATAAGTAGTTTTCTTACCATTTTCCATAGGAGATAGTCTAATCAGTAGAATCTATATTTCAACAGTATTTGAATACGATAAAACATCGGACAAAAATAAATCCAAAAATATTAGTCAATAAAATTTCTGCCTAGCTCAACTTAAAATGGCCAAATTGGTAGCATGAGTGACATCTTCGAAAAATTGCATTGTGGTGACATAAATTCCTGATTGAATCACTTTATCTATCACGTGTTTGTCTTTGTTCTTAAATGAGTTATCAATTCGTTCATTCATCATTCATTTGCTAGACATCCATTCAGTTTTGACTACGCAGGATCCCTATTGGGCGTTAAATGATTTCAATCCTTTTCATTAATATGGGACCACCACATATCCCGAGAAGTATCGTAGACACCTTAGTAGAGTACTAAATACTAGGAATGTTATATATAAATTTACAAAGATGTTATAACCCCATTATCTACCCAAAATAGCCTAAAATTGCCAGAACTCGAAAATAACACGAGATTAAGCAAATTTACGTAGTTTACTCGAACTCTACTAAGCAGCGACCCATAATTTTAGTATATTTTTAACGCAAATGCAAATTTATGTTTAATCAATGGTAAATTATTATGTTAAAATTTCCTGGATAAAAATAATTAAGTTTTATCGGACTCCTCCAAACGAAAGCTGTTGATCCACAAATTCGGATGTTGGTTCCACTTTGAAGCTTTTTTTCCAAGGTCCGCAGAAGTATCTGACGTAACGGTCTGGGCGATGATTGCGTTGGATCACCGGAGTTTCGGGATTCTATGTATCCAGATAAATCTCTGTCGGATCTGTTTTCGGTTAGGCTTACCCAGATTTGTACACAAACACGAGGCGTCGTCCAGCACCTAAAAAGTGGAGAGTTAGGATTCTTGTCCTCTGATTCTTCCTCTTGTTTAGAGAGGCCGATTTCCTTCGATCACTTGCATTTATAATCCACCGGTGCCAATCGCTTAGGACGCCAGATGAGAACGAATTTAGCTCGAATGTAGTTACACTGACAAAGACATTTTGGAGACTTGATTATTGTGGACGATTCGTGAGTTCTGGGGATGGCAAGAATACAACAACCTTCTTTTTATCCCTTTAGGCAGTATATTCTACTTATCGGGCGATCAAGCAAAGAGGGTGGCGGGACTCATTGTTGCTTGGGCTCGGTAGGGTTGGAGACAAGTCGTCCTGGAACGACTTTAGGCATGGAAGATTCAATAGTTTGCATGAAGTTCGTTGGTTTTACACTATCTCCGACTAATAAGTGTAACTTCATGTCATCATTGGCCGCCCCAAGAGACGTTGCAGTTCCCTAAGAAATAATGTTCCAACGGGAGGTAGAAGGCAATTTTCAGCAGAATTATAAGAAGTAGTAGTTTTAGATGTGTTAGATTCATCAGGAGACATTTTAGTCTCAATTTATAAGGAAAGAACCTTTATTTCTGCGAATATGCTCTCAAATATTTTGTAAAGTATTGAGTAATCCACCGTTTGTAGAGAAATCGAATTATTTTTTGGTTTTCAGCTTTGGGAATTTGTCGGAGATGGTAAATAATGTGTGCTAGCCACTTGTTATAACCTAATTAGCCTCCCAAAATAGCCTACAAATGACAGAACTCGAGAATAACACGGGATTCAGTTACATTACGTAATTTACTCGAATTCTACTTAGGAACGGCCCATAATTTCGATTCATTTTAACACAAATGTAAATTTATGAGTTATGAATAATGAATTGTTAAGTTATATTTTCTTGGACAAAAATGATTTATTTTTGTCCAACAAAAGAGTAAGTAGAATGGCAAAGGATTTAGTAATGACAATACTTTAATGAAACTTTTAAGAGGGAAATATAGACGGAGCGCTGCACGGTAGAAGATAGAAGGATTTGACTGGAGGAGTTAATCGATAGGAGTTGGAGAGACGAGAGCTGAGCAAATATTTGGGGAAACTACGCCTGGGTAATATGAAGACAAAGTTGGTAGCAGTTGTATTCGTTGAAGACAGCTGATATCACACTTAGAATGTAGGGGTAAAGATTAGGCAAATAATAAGTTTAAAAGGGGAGGTGAAGTGTTGTCGAAGGACCCTTTGAGTCCCTACAGAAGTTTTGTTAGAGAGATAAATGTAGACAGAGCGATAGGTCCTTGCTGATTGATAGCAGTTCTGACAAGGCCCGGGGTGTCATGAAAAAAGTTAACTCAAATCCTGGAAATAGTCAGTCATAAACAACTCAGAGAATTTTTGAAATCCCTTTCAGCTCTATGGTGCTGTGTCTTTTTCGAATGCGATTGCTAGCAAAGTGTTCAGTGGAGTAAGTCGAAGTATATCAATGTCAAGGAGAAATAATTAATTTGGTATGATATGTATGACGAAGCTACGCCAATCGGGAAATTATCTTCGGTACTCCGTTCACCGCTGTACTGATTTCAACCTCTTTATTCTTTAGCAAACCTGTTTTTATCTTCAACGTCTTATTCGTATATGCGGCATATTCAAAGCACTTGATTTGCACTATTTAAGTTCTGTATTGTCGTATGAGAGAAACTCACATCCTGGAACACTCACCAAATCTATAATTTAGCGTCTACATATAACGCGGACAGAAACTAAAAAGAGGAAATAAGTCAAGTCACTTAAGTCGCTGGAAAGTTTTGAGGTGGCCGGGAAAGCCATCCTAGTTTATTGATGAAACTATTAAACTTCTTGCAATAGCCAGCAGATGTCTATCATCACCTAACGATTAGAGATGATGGACTGGCGATAAGATCTCCACTATAGTGTCCGCAGGTGGCGCCGCTGTGTGTTCGCGTGTTTGCACATAGATACCTAAACAGATGTCTATCATCACGCCGAGACATGATTGATGTCTAACGATGAAATGTTTTGTGTATAAACCTAATTTACTAATTAATCAATTAGGGTGATCTGACGACATGAGTGACTTGACTTATGCTACCTATTCGATCGATGTGGCCCAGATAGACCTCAACCTTATAACACTTCTATATAAAGAATTTGTATTTTGAATAATCCTAGAGACGGATGGCATAGGAAAAGAATAGAATTCCAATGACCTGAATAACACAGGGAATACACAAAAACTGAACTGATGGTACTGTCAGAATTAACGAATTATAGGCGGCGACACACACGAATTATAAACACGGAGGTTAACAGGGATTCATGCCCCTGATATACTTCTTTATTGAGGGAACGGTATGAAGCCATAGTTTCCGAAGAGAATTTAGGAAAGCACGGCCGCACATAAGGATGACGCATAAATGGAGTCACATAGGAGAAGCCGAATAAAATCCACTCCATCGAGAACTGAAATTATTATATAATCAGCAAGGAGAAAAGCAAGGTTGAGAGGGATATATTCGATGAAGAATGATAATAAAAAAGCACAAAGAATTTAAATTGAATCCAATTCACTGGAAGACATGTCCTTCTGAAACGTTAGTCATACCTAACCGTTCATATCTTTGCTTGACGAGTAGGCGCTTTGTGGACTTCAATGTGGACATCTAGACAACCTATTGTGGGATGCTGTTATCGATATTTTATGGCTTTGGCTCGTCAGGTGTTTATCGGCATCAGCAATCTAACGGTTTTGATGCTGGTCCTATTTTGGTAATTATTTTAATACGCTACGAGTTTCCCTCTTTATTTTGTTGAAATGTCATTACTTTGAAATAAGTGAGTGAAAGTACACGCTAAGCAATACAATATATAAGAAGAGTGTTCGCGTGGCTCATTGTTTCCATACACACTAATATCACGAATTTGAATTTCAGAACAAAACATTGCAAGTTAAAATCTGAAAAGAATACTGACATTAAAAAGTAATTATAAGGATTCACAGAACGCTCCTTAATCTGCTAGAATTTGTGAGCCGAGCATCCTTTTGTCCAAATAGAATTTTCGATACGACCTTTAAATAAATGGACCTATTGTGTTACGAATCACTATAAAATGGAATCATGTCATGAACGATTATTTGTAGAGATATACTGCCTCAGGGGGGAGAAATTGCAGGGTTTGCGACCTAATATCTGCTCTTAGGGACAAGACTTAAACAGCCACTTATCTGTTTAGTCAGAAAAATTATACAACTGTTAACGCGAAGTCGATTATATCACATCAAAATAATCGATCAAACACTAAAATACTGGAAATTATCTACACGCAGGACAATGTAGAAAATTGGTTTAAATAGTTTAGCTGCAATAGATTTAAATGTAAAAATAGAATAAGAGTTAAAACAAAGATAACAATAAATGAGTCACAAATAAGTGATAATACTATGGGTAATAAATTCAGAAATTTGGATGACACTTTTGTTTTTGACTCGACATATCAGAAACCAGTAAAATATCATCACAGAAACTGAATATAAATGTATTTTCTTATGACATAACTATTCCACGTTATGCTAGGTCAGTCAACATCAGTAGTGGAAAAAGCAGAGTAGAATTAGCGGAAGCCGTACTGCTAGAAAAGGAGCAAGAATCAAACCACTCGTGAAAATCTTTATTGCCACATGCATTGCATAAATATTTTTTTCAGATTAATATGGGAATTTAATTCGTTAGTCAGACATGAGGATCTTGCTGGTTTAACCAATATGAAATATATAGGTGAAAGGAAATGTGCATTAATGGTCAAATAGAAAACTCCAGAATGAATGAAAACTCCCGGAAAGCAGAACCATATCATATTTGATTTATTCAGGTTAAAAATATTTTCAACGATATCTTGGGAGAGATCTGTTATAAAGTGAAGCTGAAAATTAAACAATGTATTATTGCCACTTACATATTAGTACAATGTCACTGATTCCGTGTTTTTTCGGAGGTAAAAAATTAAGTAACAGATTTTGAAGATTGGCTAATTTGGTTATCCTTCCGCAAATTATTTGTGTATGCAATTGTTTCATGAATTTTCAAGAGCATAAAAGTGAATTATTTTTAACGCCCATGCAGATATTTTAGAAAAACTAAAATATTAGGATCAGAATAATCGGCTGAAATATTTTTGAACCTAATTATATCTGATAGTTTATTATATTATTTCCTTCATATCAAGACATAAATCAAAATAAATTCTCGCGTATCTTATTTGAAAATCAAAAGGAGATTCTTCTGATAATCTCTTAAATTTCCAAACATATGTTAAGTCATGTCAGAGGTCCACTTATCTTATTGCACTCTTGTCCCTTGCAAATTTATAATAAAAAAGACAGTGTGGTCTTTACTTATATGAATAAAAGTTAAAAAGGTTTGAATTTTCACAGAAATATGGTGTAATATTGTCGTCTTTGAAATGAATTTGGAAAATCAAAAATTTATATGGGTAAAAACATAAATTATTTTGTCAAAGCGTACGCCGAAACATATTTACCTTTTAAACTTTTACAGCAATGTTGGGAATTTCAAGGTTGGTCCTTGTGGCGTCTGCTTAATACATCATGGATCTGCTAAGTCTTGCCGGGAAAATTGCTCTGGTAACAGGTAGTGTATGAAAATATAACGGAATGCTCAAAGATTTTTTAATTAGTATTGCATAGGTAGGCTGATTAGGCGGAGTATCGTTAAAGTTGTTACAGCTTTATAATCAAAGATGAGGATTCTATTTTATCAAAAAATTGAAAGTGATTTACACTAAAAGAACTCGCGCTTACTTAATTATCTGGAACGCCTAGGTGCGAGTTCGGGAATTGGCCGTGCAACGGCGGTACTCTTCGCCAAATTGGGTGCTGGAGTAGCTCTTGTCGGCCGAAATGAAGTTCACCTCGAAGAAACCCGGAAAATGTGTCAAGAAGCCGCCAGCAATTCCGACGCAAGCTTCATTATTGTTAAAGCAGACCTTGCTGATATAGAACAAGTTAAATCCACATTCAGTCAAGCCATGAGCCACTTTGGCAAGTTGGACATTCTGGTTAACAACGCAGGGTACCAAATAAGAGATAGCGTCGAGAATTTCGATCCTATTGCCCACGATCAACTTATGAGTGTGAATGTTCGTTCTATCATCGTGCTCTCAAATCTTGCCGTTCCAAAGTTGACGGAATCTAAGGGATGCATCGTCAATATCTCCAGTGTATCTGGTAATAATTCCGTAAGTTTGCTGTCTATAATAAAGGTATAACAATTCTAAGCAGTTAGAGATTTATTTACTTGTTTCTAGTTCCCTGGAATTCTGTCCTACGCTATTAGCAAAGCTGCAGTTGAGCAATTTACACGAAATGCCGCTGTTGGTAAATCACTAAATAATTAACAACTTTTATTTAAAATTAAATTATTTGTTAAAATCGGTTTTCATTTCAGAGCTCGGCAGCAAGGGTATCCGCGTTAATTGTGTTGCGTAAGATGTGCAGTTTTGTTGATTGTTTTATCGATCGAGTTAATCCGGTTAAAATAATATGCTTTAAACTGTCCTTTGTTCAGTGTCGATCTGCAGTATGTAAGTTTTTTAAGATCCAAGCAGTGCAGATAATTTATTTTTATAAACTCAAATCTACCGTACCTCGTTTTTGGCATAAACGGAGGTGCCTTTTATTTACATATAGACTTGTTTTCAAGGCCAATTTGCATTAGTTATAGAATTACTTTCGTGTCTGGGAGTCAGCAATAGTTCTTATTTTGGAATTTGATACAGTTTAGTGCAATATCATGGAATTTATTTACTTTATTTGACAGATCCATTATTCTCCATTTCTAAAATTATCTTCGATTTGTGTCAAGATGAAAAAATAAAATCGGTTTGATAATTCTGTTCTGTATAATTTTTAAATTCCTTTTTTTACTCCCTCAAATACTTTTAGTCTGGAATCTTTATTTGACATGCTTTGTTTCTCAGATTTATTCGCCAATTGCTGCCTCTGGAGTTGTCTCTGACTTGATACTGTTCAAGATTTTTCACATGAATAATTTTTTCAGGAACTTTTTTAGCTGTCTTGGGACGGAGAGTTATAACACAATCATAAGTGGTCTTATCATTTATAATGTTTATCTATTTTCACATAGAGATTAGGATTTTACTCTGGCAATTTAAATTTTTATTTGTGATAATCTTCAGACGTTCCTAGTCTCTTTGTAAATAGGGGAAATATTAGATTCATATCATTTTCCTTATGTCCCTAAATCTTGCTTTTGTAGCCCTGGCGTTGTTGTGACTGAACTTCATCGTACAGCCGGTTATACAGAACAGGAGTACCAAACTTTCCTGAATCGAGCTCGCTCAAATAACTTAGTAGGAACCACAGGACATGTCGATGATATTGCCAAAGCTGTCGCCTTCCTTGCTGCTCCATCCACTGGATCTTTCATCACTGGTGAAACCATCTTTGTTGATGGTGGATGGTCTAAAATGTGTCCTCGTTAGTCTGTTTCTGTTTAGCTTCATTTTGTTGATTCATTTGGCCGTCAGCTAGTCATTTCTTAATTGAATTATATCGATTAATAAATTTGTAATTGAGTTGCTTACATTGTCTTCTTACATTTTATGCTTCCACTTAAACTTGGGAACAATTCGAAATGAGAAACTGTCTAGTGTGAGGAAAGTCTATACTGGAAAATTTATAGTAAATATTTTTATTAGTCCTATGAAGGGTTGAGATTTGAGAAAGGAGGCAGAAATTCTAGGCCCGATTTAAGCGTATATCGGTTGCAAGGACGTAGATTTCTCATCATATTAGTGGGGTACAAACGTTGAAGATACTTTTTCACAATGATTTTGCAGAAGGGTATTGATGACCAATACCATAATTCAACTCATTAATCAAGGCAATCCTCTATGATGATGACAGAACCAATTCATCAGAGCAGATTTAAGGAAATAATATATTTTATGCACGTAAGTTTAAGGTGTACTTTAGGGGGAAGTTTCTCTCCCACAAATAAAAGTAGATCAAGTCGTGATAAGTGCACAAGAGGTGTGCACAGTAGTGGATCAAATAAATCCTCAAATTTTCTATTCTGGACGAACGCGCGCATTGAGGAGGTGGGATCAAATCATTTAATACCACTGCAGAAAACAGAAAAATCGTGCTTAGTCAAGATGGCCAATAATCAGAGTCTACTGTTAGGGAGCTAATGGTCTGCAGAAAAAACTGAAGATTTTGTCAGTAATTACAGTAGTTAACCTCTTAAAGACAATAAGATGAAGTGAGGCATATTATCATTAAAAATCTATTTGATAGAAATTGTATAAAAATAAATAATATAAACCCTTAATTTAACTTTGGAAATCAACGTAACTCCCAAATTACGGGGAAGATGATATATTGGACAAAATACTATTGAAGGCCATCAACCAAATTGAGTACCCCTAATATATACTTGCAAAGAATTGGTTAAGGCAACTCTGTGTAGATACCTATCGGATGTTTGTCGATAAAGAAGTCAAAAGTGGATGATGAACTCTATGATGATTTTATAATTCGCATCATCGAACATCAACCCCAAATAAAAGGCGGGTGTAAAACAGAAATTATATGCCTATACTCTCGATGTCATTGACTCTTTGCGAGTGAAAGCGAAATGAAAAGATACTGACGGGTTAACTGCTATAAACCCGAAGATGATCCGACAACTGGTAGACATATTTGTCCAGTAGATGGGTGTCACAAAAACCAGAGGAAAAAGAATGGCTGCGAAATCACACAAAGCCACGGATTCTCATATGAAGGTAACGATAAGATGAAAAAGTCCTCAATCAATTTTAAAATAAAAGAGCTAGCTGACTTTTTGTGTATACCATCTAAAATAGATAACGTCCAAGTCTGTTGAAGGAAGCTTTGTTCAATTTTGACAGAAGAGTAGTATCTTATTATCTCCCCAAGATGAAAACTCGCACCCCGTTACCTCTGACAGATTGTAGTTGTTAATGTCAGACAATGAGTGTGCATCAACAAATACTGAACCTATGACTCGAATATGGAACATAATCTGTGAAGGAATATTTTTAAAGGATGAACAGCAATCTTATAATTTGCAAGCCGATAAAAGGTGATTAAATGGGAGCCAAATCTCCGCAAGCGGGGGACAGATAATGAAAAGATCGGTAATCAGATTAAACGTCGAATGATCAGGCATTTTTAGAACGGTCTGAAGACTTACGGCTACTTTCGAGAAGCCCAAATGAGGTACCAACGATACAACACTTCTTGTATGCTCATGCTCCCTTTTCCCTTCCGCTATTTATGTTCAGACACTTGTATCCCAATATATTGTGTACCTTTTCTCTTCTACTCAAGCTGCTTACACCCTCTAGCACAAAATTCTACTTACACATTTTATTTCTTAAATACTCAAATGGACATCTGTTCCAACAAAAACAAGAGACAAGAGGGTCACCCTGAAAGAATTAATCTTGTTTTATTTCTTCTAAACTTTGGAAAAGAATAACTCACACAAAAATGCAAGTCGGAATCCGATGTACAAAAGCAAATCTCAGAAAATGCGTTTTAAAATCGTCTAATTACGAAGGAGGGCTTTGATTTATGTTCATTTTCACTTGGGAAGAGATGATAGTCGGCAAGGAGTTGGATACAGCGTTTACGATGGGCGCTCACTTCGACCGAGGCCTGAGTGGTGTTTGATGGCCAACTGGCTGAAACTGGAAGAACCGGACGGCCGGAAATGTGAGTGACCAAATCTGGCAGCATTGTTTCGATGCAACTCGGTTTTTCTCCTGAGACTAGTCCGTTTAACGAGGTTGGCAGGAGTTCCAGAACCCGAACAGCGTATACCTGAATAGGGAAACATGGAAAAATAAGAATACAAATTCAAAAAAACAAACATATGTGCCCACATAATTTGAGTAAAGGATATAAATACCAAGGTATAATAATGGGAACCACTTTACTATTATTATCAATCCAATCCAGCTCAAATCTCGGACTACCTACCAACTAAAAAACAGGCAAATTAAATGCTTACCTTGTGAAAGATAGCGGCTGTGGATTTCAAAGTCTTGGTAGAAGGTGATAGAGTAACGACACGATTTGGATGCTGACACCACACCTGAAACACAAAAATAGTGAATAGAAAACTTAAATCAAACTAGTTTCAATAAATCAATGATGGGGATAAGATGAACTTACCTCATACGCAAAATCGACATCAGAGATGTTGCTAGGGAGAATTATATCTTCCCCAACATAAAGAAAAGCGCCAGAATGTGTCTCTGGAAGAG
This sequence comes from Hymenolepis diminuta, assembly GCA_900708905.1. NCBI lineage: Eukaryota > Metazoa > Platyhelminthes > Cestoda > Cyclophyllidea > Hymenolepididae > Hymenolepis > Hymenolepis diminuta. The sequence continues at coordinate 3,257,418 of CAADRB010000010.1, forward strand.
GAGTAGTTGTTTGTTCCAGTGTATTATAGAAGGGTGAAACAATTTTCACTGGCAGCTTCATTTGGCCGATGGTAAATGCTGAAAAATAAATCATAAAGTAGAAATTACTCAACAAGGGAAGCCAAACCCAAAGCCTATAATTTTTGCAATTTAATGATTTCTCACTATTGAATAATTGTAATATTAAGCTTTTCTTACGGGCAATAAATAAAAAAAATATTAATTTAGGGGACATTTCATGTTATAAAACTATCTTCTCTTTTTGTATCATCCCATATAAAGTGTTTTTTAATGAAATGATGATAAAAGACACTATTTGCTTGCAGGAATAAATAATTCATTTAAGAATTTACGAGTATCAATTTACAAAAGACAAATCAAGTGTTTATTGGGGATGGTCTTTAAGTGGTCGCAATCAGAATAACATCACGTCATTTTTGTTAAGATTAATAAATCAAAGGCCCAATTTACTGTACTAATAATGTAATAAAGCCTGTATCCCTTGAGTTTTCGAAATTTTCTATACTATAACTCCCAAGCCCATTTAAGAGAGCGTTTTCTAAGTGATCATCTTAGCATTATGGAACCTCTTGCACACTTTTTTTGTTTGGTCTTCGAAATACGTTCGAGAGGAACTATAATCGATATTAATTAAAGCTATTCGTTAAGACAAAAGTTAAACGATTTCAAATGGCTAAGTGATTCTTAAGTTGCCTATCGATTTCTCAGTGTTCCACTTACCTACTTCACTCGGCTCCTCCTATGATTCATGCTCGACCATTAAAAGCTATTTTTTATATTTGTTTCGCCTATCTAACCTCCATATTATTGAGCTTCTACCTGTTCTAACCTTGCTGATTTTCAATTCACTACACCATCTTTGTTCCTTCTTGATAAAAATATCCACCAACAGGCTCTGTCTCCTTTCCATCTAACTGAATTGACGGTTGTAGAAGCAAGGTTCCTCTAATTTATGATATAACTCTATTCTATCAGCTGTAAAAACCATATTTGATACTCTTCGCATAATATCTTACTAGACGAGAAATGCGCTGATTCACCCGTGTAGACAACAAATACCTCGCGAACATATCTTGAAGCCGAGAGAAAATTCACAATGGGCACAGTGTACATTGGATGGTGGGAAGTAGTCAGTAGAATAGTGAATTGATTGCAGATGCCTTTGCCAAGAGGAAGAAATCCAATGTCCAAGTTCGCTGAATTCTATTTAAGTAGACAATAAGCTACCGCACTTATACTGACCAAAACGTGAATCGAAACGGGGCCACTTACAGAAGGACTGTGGGGATCATTCCAATCATAATAAGATGGAGAGGCTCCTGGAAATACTCGGCTATTGATTATATCCAAAGTGGCTGTTACAATAGCGGTTAGAGAGGACATGTATTTATTGTAGACATGTTCAACCATCTGTTGCAAGAAGTCAACTTCATCAGATGAATAGGAGAATATAACATCCATTACATTCTCAAGTTGTCCATGGGGAATAAGTAGTGAACATCTGGAAGGAAAAAGACGAAATTAGCAAGTGAACTTTAGCTTACTTTGTCCAGTCCACCCTTTCAGAAAATGGTAGAACAATATCCGAAGAGATGAAAACTGGAATACACCCAGCCTTCATGGTATCAAAAAGGAGGGTCATAGGTGGTTGCGAGGGGTCAATAAGACAAAATACACTTGAAGATAAAACAACTTGATCGGAAGCTACAATTTCCTTATAGGAGTAATTGTCCGTTTGCAAAGCAAGATAGGTGTGTAAAGGCGAAGAAGTGATTTTAGAGATTATCGTTCTTGGGTAACTGTTATTATTACAACTCCAATCCACATTTTGGTTGAATTTATCAGCATAACGATTTAAATGCTGCCCAAAATGGCTTTGTGGAATGGCAAGATAATAAAGACATCTGGGAATAATTTAGAGCCAAAAAGACAACTTACCCATTCCTATTATGGGGGAGAGGATCAAAATTACTGACAATAGGGATAGAAATATCGTATGTATTTCGAAAATAGGAAGAATTCATGCCACCAGCCCCCACTAATCCCGGATAATTTCGAATATCAAAGAGGTTTCGACCGAACGATAAATCATAAAGAGAACCGAATAATAGATGATTCTGACCAGTATTCATCCTATACAAGTCTTAAAAATGTTTTTACATAACATTACCATGGGAACGATAGAGCCATGTCGAGCAAGTAAGATGAATTCTGACTGGCGCTACCTACAAAATCCATTGAAGCAACAAATAAGCATGCTTTAGACGGATCTTGGACAGCATATTTGCTAGTGTTAAGAGCAATTAATAACTCCCTAAATTGTCGATTGCCACGATAAGTTATGTAATTTCGTTTTTCATCAACGAATAACATTTCAGGATAGACATAAATGCGGAGTTGATTGGGAACTTCGTCGGGATATTCATAGACACAAGATCGCACATTGAAACAAGTGTGATGAGAGCAACCTGCATATGACTGAAATTCACGATACCTTGAACGAAATGCTAGAATAAGGAGATCTTGTGCAGAGTGAGACCGATAATTTAGAATTAGGATAATAATGCATATAAATACAATGGTCGTAAGGCAGTGCACTTTTGATGTAGGAATTTTAAAATTATATCCGAAAGAAGGGATAGATTTCCCTTCCTCTTTATCGTCCAACATTCAAAGGATCTAAGGATATATTAGCGATGTACAAGAATCGACTTTACATACTATGCGCGACTACATTAAAGCTATCCCTGAGGACGTAAGTTATTCAAACAAATAATTTCAGTTCTACAATAATATTTTTCTATTTGTAAGCGCTTGGAACTACTGCATTTGAGTACTGAATTTTTATCTTATATACAAGATATCTAAACGATAGTAATAAGAAGATTTCAATGCTTTAATAAATTTCTTTTCACCCTTCCAGATCACTACCGTTCACCTTTTTTACGTTATCCCTATTATTGATAGACCATCCACTTTCATTCAGTGATAGTTGTATTATTAATTGGTTTTCCATGTATTTAAATAAGGATTTAGAATAAGATTAATTTTTTATTGTTTTGGTTTGCTAAGCAAGCCACCTACTGTTATTTTAACTCCGTGTTCACTAGATGTATATTTTCTTCCTATATAACATCGTAACTCGTCTCAAAATGATTTTACGAAGAGACAAATTGGCTGTGAATCTTTCTACCCTACCTGTTTAAATTGTATTAGATAAAAATTTGACAAAAATCTTTCTTTGAATGGACAAGGTAAATAATATTTGTTGCACTTAATATTAAACTGGCAGTTGATAGCATTGAAATGGATTTTTAATCTCCAATTCAAAACGAAGAATATTTAAATTCAATATCTTCGGTTTAAAGACTAATTGAAAATTGAGTAAGTTACCACAGGTTATAGAAAAATGTACAAACTTGTGCCTAGAAAATGAATTTTTATTCATAATTTAAAGGTGAAAAAATTAATAAATTTAATAAACTTTACAATTTCAACTCTTTACTTTCTATCCACTACCATTATTTTAACCCAACTGGAAATGTAAGCTATTTTAGCAGCGTATATCTATTTCCAAATAAACAGTTTGAGTTTAGAGTTATCACTTATATCTCCACTCAGAAGAATGGGTGTTGGTCAAACTGACAATAATACTTTTCTTATAAGGTTTGACGTACCTCTTCGTACATATGAAGAATAAAAAAGCCTTACAGATAATAAGAGGTTTAGTTTTCTGCTATAACGTAACCAACAAGGGATTCCGATAGTAATCTCGCAGAGCCAACAATCTAGAATACTCGGTAATATAGCAACTTAACACAGAAGCTAATAACCCACGGCAGATAAGAGGGCACGTTATAGTCAACACGCGTGTATTAACGAAACTCCCCTCTCAATCGGTATCGGCTTAAACAAATAAGAATAATTATGAAGTGTCTTTTACCGATGGGGAAATAAAGAAAGAAATTACACTTTTATTAATAGAAGAAATATTGGGAGTGGGGGAAAATAATTATCATTTCTTCTAACATGTATCCCATTAAGAATTTTATTCCTTGAGTAAGTGAACATCAGACATAATTAAAAGGTGTGCGTAAATGAGGAATTGTTCATGTGGATTCCCGGTATCATCGACTTTTTGCAGACGAAAGTGCACTGAGAGGGCAATGACAGATGGATCACAACGAAACCCAAGGAAGATATACCAGCTGTTCCCACTAGATGAATACTATAGTAAAAAAGTGAATAAAGGTGGGGGTGAAATCATATGAAAGAATATCACTCTGATTTTTTATAGGAAGAACAAGACGATGAAAAAACGACAAGTTTGATTAGAGTTCAGCTCGAGAAAAACAGTTGATTAGACAATTTTGTAGCTCTGATGGAGTAGAGTTCTCCTGACTCCCTGCTCTCACTTCTGCTGCTCTGTATGTTCCCTCATTAAATTGGGCATGCTCCCTCTCTATGATTCTCATTTCCTATGCATTTGGATATTACTCTATGATGAAAATTTTTAAAACTTTTTAGCTCCGCAATGGGGAATAAATACGATGAAAAATGGATGGCCATGTGACGTACTAAGTCAGTCAAACCAGGTCTCTTTCACAGTTTCGCTTTCACACACGCAGTTGTGACGTGTCAACTAACTTTCCACCTCAACTATCGTTTTCATACAATTCTCTCTCTTTCCAATTATCAGTAGTCCAGTAAAATTAGAGCTAATACATCCAATCTTCTTCCAATATTCACTACGACAGAAGGATAAAGAGAAAGCAAGACAATGGTGAACAGTTCATTGAAAGAATCACGTGAGTCAAAGAGAGCGAGGAAGCGTGTGTGGATAATAGATGATGTGGGTACTGACAAATGGGGTATGTATAGTTCATTAAGGACTCGATGGGAGGTCCAGAGTTATCTGCTACTCCCGCAAGAGATCATGATAAGTATGTCGGTAGTGACTCCGAGGCCATATATGGGGTCCCAGCAGGTGATAGCGGTGTACTCGGCAGTGATTTGAATGCAATAGAAGGAAGTCCGTGACCACAAGTTGGGAAGAGGACCGAGAGCAAATGTCATTTCGATAAATAAGTACTTTGCTTGGTCATTATACCGGAATTTAACTTGAATTTAATACATCAGTCTTACTATCACAACAAACAGAGCAATATATTATCATAACTAATACATGTAATAACACAATCCATAGGAATTAGAAAATACAGATGTAAAATATGGAAATTATGGAGGAGGTATTGTAAAAGTTTTAAATTAATCATGACGCTGAATTAACGGAAGCCTAAAAAGAACTTTGCGGTATTGTATAAATCATCGAGTGGGTAATGCGAATCGTGTGCAAACGGCGAAATTCTATCTTGAATAACTATATGGAGAAATAATTTTTGAAAATGATATACAGACCACATAAGTGAAGTTCAAGGGGCTGCAATTTTCTAGAATTCAGATAATTACGATTGTTGAGCTTCTGTTTTAAAGTTTCATTTAGGTATGTGTTACGACAGAGAACAACCTCAAGGCGTTCGCTCCTGTTCAGTGTAAAGGAATTGTAATCAGCAAATAAATGCATATTTTCATATTGACATTGGTATTTTCACGGATTCACTTCCTTGAAAGATATTTTAAGATTGACATTTTCCAACTTTAAAGAAAAAGAAGGAATTTCATAATTAAAATTAGACTGTTCATCAAATTTTTTAATTATCACTTACTTAATATTACTAAATGGTTGTAAGCAGTTTTGGCATAGTTAATTACAGCATTCTCATGTTGAAATGTCTAGTGTTATTTTGACAAATGAATCTTTTATTTAGGATCGTTACCACCGTCCTTGAATGATCGTAGGTTTTTATTACTGATATTGAGAATTCTGAGGTAGCGAAAAATCAGCCTGTTTTAATGAAGCTACGCAGCAATAGACTATGTCTATTTTAATCAAATTATTACGCCAAACTTGGGCTTAAAGTAGCACAACATCCGATTAGAGGAACTGGTTACAGAAGTTTGAAGGATGAACTCCTTCTCACCGAAATATTTTTCTATATTATCCCTATTCCTCATCAAACTTAACTATCTTGTCCTATTATTATGTCTGTAAGTTCTCACCCTTTTCCTGTTATCCACTGCACTCCAAAACAAACACCGTGAGTCCTCAACCGGCCTACTTTTCATCGATCGGAAAGGACATCGCTTAGTCAGCTTAGTTATCAATCGGTCCTGCCTGCACCGGCCTGTCCTTCCACCACAATCGTACCGACCAATCAAAACACGCATACATATCTCTATGCATGTCCTCGCTCAAAGCGTCGATAAAAAAAGACCCATGATCCCGGACACACACACACACACACACAAAGGACACTAACTGTTCAATAAACGCCAT
>CAADRB010000010.1:3263909-3319875 GCA_900708905.1 Hymenolepis diminuta
ACAATCCTTGGTGTCCTTTTCCTTCATCTGCTGTTAACCCTTAGCCGCTACAAGTTCAAACAAACTGAGGCAAGGCAAAACCTATATACAATACTGTTGTAACCTGCTCTTCTCTGTGAGCTGCACTAATTACAACCACGACCCGACAACACTACAATACAAAACGACCCAAGCCGATGTATCAATAAAAGACGCACGTTTTCGTGTCGATAAATCGATCTATATTATGCGCCATTTACAACCATATTGTAAATGAGTTAGTTTAAATGAAGGGGAATTAAAGGAAGCAGAAATTAAAAGATGGAAAATAAAGAATCTTACATATAAGAATTATTTTGGGAAAAATATCATTTTCTAATATGTAACAAATGCCATTGATTATCGTAGGGAAATAGCGGCATTTTACAAGTAAATATTACCAAGAGTTCTGTAATACCACAACCAAGAAATGAGAGAAAAGGATTTAAATATGGAGAAGGATAATTGTCAGGGAAGAATTTGTGAGAAAGAGAGGCCAAATTAGTTGATTTATTAGTCGGATTAGCAATCAGTAAGGAATTCAGCTAGCAGTTAGGGCAGAGATGTGTTATGATCTGTTTTAAAGTAAGCAATAATAATAGTTGAAACCGAAGTTTCATTTATTCTAAACTACCGGTGGTAAGATTAAAAATAAAAAACTATCATAGGGGATTTTCGAAATATTTACTAAAAGCAAATATTAGCTGGAATATATCGAATGAATCCACTTTGTACACACATTCATTAATATTATTCCAAACAATTATTCATGTCTGAACTTCGCTAACCAGTTAATATTAAATTGTCTATTGATAGATATATTTAGTAATGTTCAAGAGAATAATTTAGTGATATGCGCATTTCTGCATGGCCAATTTTTATAATCAAATCCATACTTTCAGACTTTTATTTTGCATTTCTGAAGATCTCTACTTTGATTCTATTTCGTCATATGACTAGATCGATGTCTACGAATAATTTAGTAAAATTATATTTGAAAATATCGTTGGGGAAAAAAAATTGCATTCGTTAGGGGTGAATAAATTCGTCAGTTATTCTCATATTATTAAGACAAAGTCTCAATGCTTGAATTATTAATATTTACGTTATAGCTATAAATGTTAAAAAGTATAGCTTGATACTATCAACGAATATGCGGAAAAGATTTCTAACTAACGCATAATCAGCTATTTCAAATAAAACGCTGCTCTTTAGTAAAAATTATTGCTAATTATAATTATAAAACTGATTTTTATAAGTAAACACATTTGCACATCAGAAGTTAGTATTTAATTTTGTGGCATGAACTGCTGTCCTTACCGGTAAATCGATTTCGAAGGTAAAGTTTGGTCTCTCTGCTGATCGGGGTTTTTAGCAAATTACTAGTTTCTATTTATCTGTAATAATTTTGTAATGGGAGTGCATCTTATATGCGGTGTTTATATTGAAGAACTTGCTTCTCCTGGTGGACCTGTTAAGCGTACTTTAAAACATACCAAAGCTCGCTTATCGCTAGTTAAAAATGATCTATCCCAAGTAATTATTCGAATAAAACCAAAAAATTCTTCTCAAAAGAGCATTGGGTATAAAGTTTCTGATCCAAGATTCTTTACGAAATTTGTCCATGAGGGCAAATCAACAATATCTCTTCCATCTGCAAATATAGTGTTGAGAGACTGTCCTCAGGATACTCTAAAGCTATTTCTTAAAAATGTAAAAACTCATTGGACACATTCAAAGAATATTAAAATTGAACGCGCTGATCTTTACAAGAAGAACACTTCCTTATCCCTCCTTGAAGAAGTCAATCCGATGAATATTGGCTCTCCTACGCAAAAGGCTGTAAATTCTGTCAAGATGAGAACAAGTCCAATTTTCACGGTGTCACCAATTTTGGTATGTCACTAATTTTGATGACTAGTATCTAGATCAAGAAATCTAAACTCACATCGGGGGAAAAGAAATCAGACGTACTGAGTTCAACTCCAATTCGAGGTGGAGAGGGGACCCAGAAACTATCTCGGAACAACCAAAAGGAGAATATATTTTCTCATGTTTTAATGGATTGGCAAAATGAATACGTGAGTGAAAATGGCATATCAGAGCAGAATCGGGTTATTGAATTAGTCAAGTCGGGAATCAATGTCTTTTGTACTGGTGGGGCAGGTACCGGAAAATCTTACCTTCTCAGAAAGCTTACTGGTACGTTAATCTATACTATTTATCATTTATTCATACTCTCTCCTGTTTGTAATATGCATGTTTTCGCCATTGAATAGTAAGATTTTTCTGTCAGATTGCAAACAGCTAAAATAATAATTAAGTCTTAGATTAAGAGCATTTTCTGTAATTATTTTGGATGGAAAAAACAGAGTAAAAGCTCATGTTTTTCTCTTTCCTATAGGGCAAGATTTTCGCAATCGGTATTGGATCTGTATTAATTTTATTTTAGGGTTTTCAGATTAATTACTCTAAGTTTGTTCTCTGGACCACGGGGCCAGCATCGAGTACGATGAGGGTCTTTAATGTTTAATGAATCGTTTAGCTAGAGGATGATTACCTTTTTACAATTTACAGAAAGGTCAAATATTAATTATTATATTTCACTTCTTGAAAATATATGAACATTAACTTTGACTTTTGTTGGATTTGTGCTTCTATCATTTTTGAATGAATTTAAGATATTTATGATATAATCTGTTTTAAATAGATCTTACTACATTAGATGCGTATATTTTCTATGAGATCGGTGACAAATTAATTTGATTTTATCCCTATTTTTGTTGACCTTGGCAATCGATAATAATCACTATCTGAAATCTTCGCTTTAACAATCTTAAAACTGTCTCGTTATTAGTCAATTAGATTTCATTGAGAAATTCCGCTCATTTCTGGTTCTGATGTTACTACATTTAAACTGATTTTTATATTATAGGCATCATATTTAAGGAGGATTTTTGCTTAATTCTCAATCGTTATTTGGCGCTTATAATTAGCACTTGTTTTGTAGGCGTACTCCCACCATCTGAGACCGCAGTAATGGCCAGTACAGGTGTAGCAGCATCTTTAATCGGTGGTACTACAGTTCACGCCTTCTCGGGTATCGGCCATCTGCTCGACAGAGATGACTTGGAGGATCTCTCGCCCAATTGGTTGGAGATCACTACGAAGCGAATAGTCTCGGATCCACGTATCATGTCCCGCTGGAAGACTATTCGACGTATCATTATCGACGAGGTTTCCATGTTGAGCGGTCGCGTTTTCACTCGACTGGAAGCTGTAGCTAGAATCGCGAGGGAGAAGTGTGAGGAGAAGATCCCGTTTGGTGGGGTGCAGGTTGTGGCATTTGGAGACTTCTTCCAACTGCCTCCCGTATTGGTGCAGTCCACGATGAACATTGTAAGTTAAGTTATGTTTGACTCTATGTTCTGCGCACCATATTAAACCTAAGTAATATAATAAGCATGTCTAGACTTTCACCCTAGATTTTCGGATTCTTTTATTATTGTGTGTAAACTAAAATAATCAAATTATTAGCCAGTTAATTAAAAAGTGGAGCATTAGAAGAACATGCATAACGTAATGTTTTATATCAAAATGGGTTTGTAATTACCACTCCCTCTTAGCTTTTTACCTGCTCGGGAAATCATTATTAGCGTTGCACGACAGTTCTTGTTTTGCCCTCTGAGTGTGTTCAATTTGACAATTCATTTTTGCAATGGTTCATTTCCATCTCTGCAGTTGAACAACTAGTTTTTTTAATCATCATAGGGTTACTAGTAGGAAACTGATAAACGAGTCTCAAAGGTGCCGAGTTTTGTTTTGTCTCAGGATAATCACTTTCCGCATGTTGTTTCCAAGTCGCCGATCACCCTTTTCAATACGCGGGTGCACGTATCCCCATACAGTTTTTTTAGCTATTCAAGTTTCCTGAGGTAACCCCACTGTTATTTCTCCAAATCTCAGTTAACTGTAGTCTAGCCATATATAATAGGCAGATAGATCATAGCGACCAAACTAGACTTCCTATCATTCTCAACAGCAAAAAAGAAGCATTTTGCTCTACACTTTACGCTATATTACACGAGGTTTCACTTTTCAGATCCCGCTTCTAGGGTGCGAAAGGCAGAACATAAAGTTCTATTTTCCCTTTTGAATGACTAAATATCTACCATAATGGAGCAACTACACCCATTTGTAGAATCTATCACAATAATTTCAATGATTTTATTGACTTTGCTTCAAAGGAGTTTTTTTATTGCTCACATTCAGGGAAGCTTAACACATTGATAATAATTAATTTCCCTGACTTAACTTTTAGACATGATGTGCTGCTCTAATCGTCTAATTATACAGTGACAGGGATATGGGTCACTAATAATTAAACAAAGTATGAATGTCGTTTTCTGGTCCAGTTTTAACTCTGAAATGACATGCTCGTGTGACGATTCTTAGATTAGCAGATTATTATCACGTTTAGCTGAATAACTGACTTGCCTAATGTTCTTAGGGGGAAGCTATCTGTCAGATTTCAAATCCGCAGTCATGAGTAACTAGTTCGTTTATTTGATCAATCCGGTGACTGTGGTGATTTGAGAATGCGTACGTTTCAATTTCCATTCATGAAAAGGCTCAACTACTTTATCAAAGCTGCTTCCTTTAAAATTGGTTTAATCTCTCATTTCCTTTCCTAGGTCAAGAAGAAATTTGCCTTTCAGTCTTCCATATGGCGAGCTTGTCGTTTTACTTGCGTTGAGTTGAAAACATCCTGGCGACAATCGGGTGATTCCCAATTCTCAAAACTCCTCAATGAAATCCGTATCGGGGAGTCACCGCGTTGGGTCATCGAAACGCTCAGGTCTCGGGTTTTGGCCGAGAGTAAAGATGTGGAAAATGGAAAGATCCTCTCTGCCACTACACGTCTTTGCACTCATCGTCGGGATGCCGAGAGGTATAATAGTGAAAAGCTGAGAAGCCTTAAAGGTAAATTTTCAGTTCCAATAATACTTAATAAGTAGAAGTGTCTACAATTTAATTTTAGTTTCAAACGTTAGTAAACGAAGTCTTATTAAACGCGAAGACATTGATTATTTCACACTGTTTTTTCTTGTAACTGTCATTCATGATAGTTATTAATTCTTTACCATAGGTGCCGTAAAAATATTCGAAGCCAGAGATATTGGGCCCCAACATTTAATTTCCGAATTTCTTAGCAACATTCCTGACACGATTGAACTCAAAGTCGGCGCTCAGGTAACCCCCACTCACTTATATCCATTTAGGTAGTTCATCCTGAGTTCCGTACATCCATTCCTCTTGATTGTTTTAGGTAATGCTTCTACGAAATCTTGACGTTACTCGCGGTCTTGTCAACGGAGCACGAGGTGTTGTAGAGAGCTTTACTGCACCTTCTGAAGGTGGTTTTCCAGTTGTACGGTTCTTCAATTCCAAAACTAGCCCAACTTCTGTGATCATTCATCGGGAGCGTTGGACGGTAAACACATTTCGTACTGGAGCCAGATCGAAAGAGATCCAAGTGGCTCGCCTTCAACTCCCTCTCTGTTTGGCCTGGGCTATTTCTATTCACAAGAGCCAAGGAATTACTCTTGATAGTGTTGAGGTTGATTTGACTAAGGTTGGGACCCGCTTCCCGTCTCCATTTTCTTCGAATGCAGTGCTTTTTGATCATAACTTTTTTTGCTTTTTTGTAGGCTTTTGAGCATGGTCAAGCCTATGTAGCTCTGTCTCGTTGTCAGAGTCTTAAAGGGCTGCGATTATTAAGCTGGCGAACGGATTTCATTCGAGTAGACAGCCGAGTGATTGATTTCTACAAAGAAATAACCGAGAAACCAAAGGGACTCTTATCCGATTTTGAAATGTGTTGTGCTTGAGTATTGCATCTAGGATTGTAAATATGCTTGATAATTCTCGTTTTCAATTTCGAACATATTTTATTGATATTTTACCAGTTTATTGTAGAAATATACTTTGAGTTTGATTTTATGGAGTTCTTACACATTTATTTGGAGGTTACGGGATTGCGCAGAGTCTTGTTTGCAGAAATTGGAAAAATCAGCTACAAATATTGTCCTGCCATTTCAGCTCAATTATCTGTAACGGAATAAGTGATAGACCTGTTAAATGTAGCGCGACAATGAGCAAGAAGATTTAGTGGATAGATTAATGTGATGAGAAAAAGAAAAACTATTTGGGGGCTACAAGGCCAAAAAGTAATTGAGGTGCCGTAAATAAGAAACAGGCCCCCAAGATGCGAAGTAAACTGAATCTAGGCCAGCCACAATGCCGACCAATAGGGAGCGCCCAATCATCCCCTACCTACAAATAGATGGACCAATGACAATGAAGCGCGTCGACGAAATGGGTTTATATATGGAGCTAGCCTCTGAATGCATGCCGTCTTGTCACGTGCGCCAGTGGCGTGTGCGGAGCGGTTACTTCTTTGTCTCCTTCTCCTCCTATTCCACAACTTCCCAATGAGTGCTTGTACTACCTGAAGACCCTCTATATAACTTATCTGGAATAAACCCTTCTATCAACGATTGGCCCCTCTTAAACGTAGATAGAGGATTTTAGGAGGAACTGGCTGGTGGACATAACCATAGGAGTTCGAGAAAAGGGAACCGTGTAGACGTATGATGGAAGCTGGTAGGTCGGAGTCAAACATGAAGTAAAATTAATTCTGAGTATTTAAAGGAGGGACAAAGACAGTCGGAATAGTTAAGAAGAGTAAAGAACCCATCGGGACTCTTAGCGATAAACGCGTGACAATTAGAAAGGAAAAAGAGAGAATGCTGAGCCTACGACTACTTGAGTCTACAAAGGTGTATGAGGAATTTTGCAATGTATTCAGGTGGAAATTGACAAGCCGTCCAAAAACATAAATTCCATCGCTCTCGAAACGGTCAATCATATAATTCACAAGAGAAATGAAAATGATGTTATTTCTTTAAGCATTTCAATGAAAGCGTTTCATACCTTTAGTTCGACCGATCTGATTCCAAATGCCTTTTCTTGTTGTACGCCCTTATTGAATTAAATGTTATCAATACAACCTAGATACTTCACGGTGTCCAATATGATGTTGGTGCTCACCAAAACGAATTTTTGTGTCATCTTTACAAACTAACCTGTTAACGTACGCTCTTAATTGTTTATGGTGTCTCTTTTGCCTTACGAAAATGTTAGAAGGAATGATAATTATTTTCCCCCACTCCCAATATTTCTCCTATGAATAAAAGTGTAATTTCTTTCTTTATTTCCCCATCGGTAAAAGACACTTCATAATTATTCTTATTTGTTTAAGCCGATACCGATTGAGAGGGGAGTTTCGTTAATACACGCGTGTTGACTATAACGTGTCTTGTGCTCTGCCGTGAGTTGTTAGCTTCTGTGTTAAGTTGCTATATTACCGAGTATTCTAGATTGTTGGCTCTGCGAGATTACTATCAGAATTCCTTGTTGGTTACGTTATACCAATACGTCATTTAATTTTCCACATTTTTTCACAGAAAACACGTTTTGCTTCTGTTTAAATCGTCTTAACCAGTTCTTTTTATTTAGAGGCATCTGCTTTTGGTAAATGCTATTTTGATAGCATTTTGCTTATATCTCATCTTCGTTTTAAGGACTTACTCATATATTTAATTTTCGTCTCTGCAATGGTTCTAAAGGATTTTTTAAAGGGGCATTTTTTGCTGGAATTTAAGATTTTTTCGTCGCCTTTAAAATTCTATCATCATTCTTCCAGTAGTATTGTAGACAGCCATTAATCTTTAATCACCCACCTTACGGCAGACGATTGTACGAACAACCAGTTCGATAATTTTTTATCAATACCTTTACTCGAGCTTTGGTTGATGACACTTTCGATAATAGAACTGGTTTGAGTTACCTTTTGGCCTTTAAGATAGTTTTAGAGCATCATCGTAAATGAACGTCATGTTAATGTGACCCAGTGCGGCAACTAGGTCAAGCGAAGCTAGAAGTCATCACCGTGCATTTACTACGACTTGGTTGTGAATTATAACCTTCAGTCTGGCCTTAACTTGAGCTCTATCTGGACTTGCATTACCCACATCAAATTAGATTTCTCAAATATAGAACTACATACCCTCAGATTAATTAACCTGTGCTTTATTTCGTCCTACTAATGCCCTAATTCTGTCATAGCCACAAAACCGTCTCAGCTACACCAGTCAATTACAGGGAATTCTTAGCATTTAAGTTGTCATAGCTCTCTTCCGCCTGCATGGTTCGTTAATGCAACCCCTTATTTCTCATGCAAGACAGGTCTAAGGAGTTAGACTTGACGAAATAAATATCTATCCGTACACAACCAAAGCTTATCGAATTTTCTATTGACAAGTTGATATGGATGATAAATTCCCAGCGCCCACTGTTGAAGCACCGTCTAAACGGCTCTTACGCTACACTCGTAATTTCAAAGATGCCTTGTGACATAGCTAGTGACAGTGGTTCGTCCCTCTTAACTATCGATCTCTTATCGGATAAGTAACAGACGCCAAACAATCCTAATCCTCACTTTTTCCTCTCATTAGTATACAAAAAATCCTGGTCACCACTCAGACTCTTATCGTTCTGCAGCCAATAAAATTAGGCTATTGAAAGGACTTATCTTAGGATAATGAAATCGAATGTAATTATTAGAGTCGGGCGGTTAGAATTTCAATAACGTAAACGAGCATAAATAGGCCAAATACATTAAAAGTTCGGAGATAGCAAGGTACCGAACTTAATCAATAAAAATCTTGGAAAAATGGGTTTCAGATCGGGAATTTTGTAAAATACCCCTTCTAGCATTTAGAAGAACACGATAGTACTAGCACAATAGTAACACCTATTTTCTTTACTGGATTATCTCCGATTCTGTACAAATTCTCACTCCAAAAAGAAAAACAAATTAGTTAATTGACCCTTTTGATCAACTCTGATTTTGTTTATTCTTTTCTTTCGCGGCTTTGAAAGGAACGTCAACTGGTCCAAACTAAAATAATGGATTATCATAGCGGAAGGAAATGATCAAACCTTCTCCCAGAAGGAACGCAGATCCTTCTTCATTGCGTAAGCGTCCTCACCGTCAGCATAGTACTTCGGCTCAACATCATAAGCTCTGAGAAAACAAAAATTGCCCAAGAATTTAGGCTTACTGGAATCCAAGGTTTTTGGTGTATAAAGTAAGAGCAGCCCGGTTGCTCTTGCGAACATGCAAAGAAACATATCTTGCATGGAAATTCTCAACCATAGCTCGTGAAGCTAAGTTCATCAAAGTTCTTGCAAGCCCCAAACGACGATGAGAACGCTTGACCGCGAGGGAAGTTATATGTCCATAAGGCAAATCATCCGGATCCTCTTCCCTTAAAAAAAATAATTACAATAATTACAATCGTCTTACATTTTAGCCAATACATAGCCGACAATTTCTCCGTCAGCTTCCTCGGCAATGAACGATAGCTGAGGCCATGAAAGTCCATGATAAAAATAATATTTCATAACATAATTTTCTGGTAAGCAATCAAGATTGCAATCCCTCATACTAAGGAGATCATCGGGCTAAAGAAATTAATCATCAAAAATTACACAGGTACCCTTGCGTTGCGGATATTCATTGTCGTGATCTCGTGGAAAGCGGTCAAATGGTAGATACTCTAAACGAAAATTTGTTTGTAATAATTCTTTTAGAAAATATGTCTATTGTTATAAAATTAAGAAAGTATCATATTTTTATTTTTTTTCAAATTTACTAACTATGAGGCTCTAGATAAGAATAATTATAGATGTAGGAATAATAGGCTGTTTTTCTGTAATAATAGTAAAATCAGTCAAATGACTTAATTTTTTATTTTTGCGTGATTTTTTTACGGAAGGATTATAAATGAGCTCGTCATTTATACTCGTCATAGGCGTATAGATGTGTAAGGTGAAGAAAGAATTTATATAGATAATATCCCCAATAAATGGGAAAGTAAGAATATTCTTATTCTTACTCTTATTCTTTTATGTAAGAATAAGAGAAGCGATCTATTACTTCAATTTATGCGAATTCGATCAGACATGGAAATCGCAACGTCACAGTAATCTTCAAATCCGAAGCGAACATTCTTTTATAAAATAAGGATTAATAAATGTTTTAATAATATTCTCATATGACAAATTTTTGTGGGCTTCATGATTTGCCGTCAGAGCTTTTATTCTAGAGGTATATACGAGCTGTTGAATACATTAATGAAAATGCACTTATAACCCTACTGTTTTAAAACAACTCTGACCATTTGCAATGCATTATAGCACATAATCTTTGAATACAATAATTTTATAGTTCACGAAATAATCACACTTTATGTCACAGCCAACAAAAATTCGTAAAATTTGATCGTTAAAACCAATTTTAATTTTTAAAGGTAATTAATTGCTTATAAATATAAAGCATTTCAACTGATTGTATGATTAGACCTTGTTGAAAGCTCTAAAATGACCCAATTGCAGTTGAGATATTTCAACCTATGAACTGTAAGTTTGGTTGTCGCTCGTTACGAATGTTGCGGCACTTGCTACGATTTTCAACATTTTCCTTTTTTCCTATTAAATTTGAACTTTGTTTTACATCAAATACACTACCTGCAACGCTTTTAAAATTTAATAATTATCAGTATGAGAGTATGCATTGTTTTTCATTGCCATTCTCTACGAATTCATTTCCGACGTCTGGGCCTTTTGATTATAATTTGGGAAAAGTAATCACAGCACATGTTCCATCCATACGATTTGATAAAGTTGCCCGTAAAGGACTAAATATATCTCAATTGGACTTTGAGAAAGCTTTTTATGGCCAGTCGTTCCGACTCAATGAAGAAGTACTCATTAAAAAGAGTCAAAAACTCAAGGAATGTGACATCTTGGATTTAGTAACTTGTGAAGAGGACGGCAAAATCTTTGGTAAGCGCATTGTTCTTGTTAAAATTGAGGAGAAATCGAACGGATTCATTGTAACTTTACGCTGTTATCGCCGAATTCATCAACTTAACATTGATTGTGACGAACTTTAATTGGATTTCCCGATTACATTGCCTATATGTATAGCCTAGACTGCAAAATATAGTATGCTACCAAATTTTCTTCTGATTTATGCTTTTTGAACTAATCTTGAGTAGTTATTGCATTTATTTCAGATGTGTTCTTGTCCACAAATATGGTCAAGACCGCCCATCTTCTTGTTTCTCTGCGTATTAGTTTTGTGTTTAGCACTTCTTACGGGTTCATTAATCAGGTTTCAAGTATCGAACTCAATTCTCGATCCTGATGTTAAAACGGTAAGTCTGTCAAAATCCGTGAAGATTCAAAATCTCTGTAGAATTCGGCCAAAATGCTGCATACATTTTCCGAACTCGAATTCTGCAGTGAACCCTGGACGAGTTCTCCGAAACAATTTCAGCTTAATGATGCCTTTTTACTTAATCTCGACAACTCAAAATCTGACGTAGTTTTCTCCCGAAATGTTCGTCTTGGTATTATCTACACTTATAAGCCTGCTAGTTCTAAAAGCATATCACTTTTTGCCCAAATGAGAGGAAGTCATCTTGGATTTACAGGAAATGATGCTTTTGAGAAGATCAACGTCTCTCTTTTGGTTCCCGATTTTAATCAAAACGAGCCACCTTGTGATGGTTTGAGTTGCAAAAAACACATCTTTGATAGCTGTCTTTCACTTGCTGCACCGACAAAACTATTTCCTCATTTTCAGTAAGCGTTGATTGTTATTCTAATTATTATCTTCGCATTTTTCAGTAATCACGAACCTTGCACTGTGGAACAGATGATACACATCCAAGCGAATAATTCTGCTCGACTGATGTGGCAGAAGAGATTTCATTTGGTAGATCGACAAAGATGTCAAGGACATATCATTTGGGAACCCCAGCTCCTTGGAGAAACGCCTCTTATGCCAACTCTTTCTAAAGCAAGTGGAATTTTTGTATCTAAAAGCTTACCTGTATGTTTTTTGAATTTGATTTTGAGAACTTGGTTCAACTACGGGAAAAAATTGCTCTTACAATCCTATTTTTGTTTCTTAGTGTCTTGTCTAGTAAATTTATACTTGATTGAATGCTTTTATCAATGATTTGTGTCTAGGATACTTATTCTCATATCTGCATCTGACTGAATAAGAATAATAGCTAAAAGCGGAGATATCTATCTTTTGGTTTATTAATCCTGTCTTCTCTGGATTGATGGCTTGCCTTTCTTTCCCGACTTGTAGGTAAAGGTGCCATTTGGCAACCTTAGAGCTTCTTGTTGTTTATATCAGGCTACTGAGCCTATTAGCTTATTTAATTTCATATTAGTTAAAGATTTCTTAACGTTTTCGTCTCACAGGTAACTCTTGACATTAAGCGACGGAATGTTTTTATCGTTTCCCACCTTGAGTCTACTTGTTAAGGGGTGAGCAGCACTTAGAGTTTCTTTTCAACAATTAAAACTAGGTAGAGATACTATCAGAGATCGCGTGTTCAATTCTCATTGACATCCATCTAGTAAAGGGCATTATCAACTGTATCAGTTATAACTGTACCCGTAAACGTAGGGGAAATAGTGTCAGTTTCCCGTTAGGGACCTCAATTACCACTCTTGGGTGTAAAGAAGAAATAGGTCATGCGACCACTGGTTTTGTTTTTATATGCTTTCATATAATCTTTCCAAATTCAAGAGCGCCCAACAAAATAAGGAGAAATTCTTTCTATGAGTATAACTTGTGGAACCAAATGTAACAATTTAAAAATGGAATGAATGTCAAAATGCAGAAAAGGCAATTATAAAGTCCAGCGGAGCTCTTCTTCAGTGTGCTAGAACTTGAAGGTTATACCTCCTATTGTCTAATTTTGTATGCTCAGTACGTTCTTTAAATGAAAGGATTTATTATGCTCTCGAAAAGCACTGTCCATTATAATCTGTTTGGAACCTTTCTATTAATTATATCATATGATGTTATAAATTAAATGAACGAAAGTGTCGGATTACTCTAATGTACCTTAATATCTGCTCATTTTTGTTTCAGGAAGAAATTTGGTTGATCTCGGTTCGTCTCATGTACATAATCTGCCTCCTCTTTGTAATGATATTCGTAATATGCCTCTCGTTGATGTGTAACAAGTCTCCCGGCCAGGGTTACAGGCAACTTCCCTCTACAACTTAATACTACTGTGTCTACCACTAACCGAAAACACCAAAATACTGATTTTCTTTTTTCCCTCTGACGTATCTGCCTTTTAAGGTCTTAATTTTTTTTTCTCTTTTTAATACTATTTTAAATAAAGATCTCTTCAGTCTTTTTTTCATTATCTGTCTTGTTGCTCTTTTTTTAAAGCTGTCTACTTCACTTGAACTTAAATTGAATATTTTAAGTCTAGAAATGGAGGACGCTTTTACCGCAGCCCAGAAGAGCGGAAATATCAATATTTCCGAAGGTATGTTGCATTTTTTGCATCTGTTTTCCTCGTTTTCAGTAGATTAATGAATGTTAGGTACGTTTTTTTGAACTTAATATACGTGTTTGTCTTTACTAAACCCTTACTTGATTAGTTTTAAATAGCCAAGCTAAGGAATACCTTTTTTCCAAATGCTTTTTAATTCAGCCTTCTTGTTGATTTCTCTTCCATAGAATACTAGAATGTATGAAGATAGTATATTTTATATTATTCGGAAAGGCGGATGCATTACTGTAGCTTCAAGGACATAATTTTGAGGAAAGAGAGGGGAGATTTGGTTGGTGAAATTCGGGATCTTTATTTCTTCACTAATCAGCTCAGAAGAATTGTGCAGCTGGGTTTTCGTAGATCACTTTGAAGGGACTCACATTGAATCTAATGCTGATGCTGAGAATGACATTCTGACATATGGTGTTTCAGCTGTTATTGTCTTTTATAAGACTTAAAGCAATCGGAAATTAAGCATTGGAAGTGCTAAAGCATTGCTTTCTTTTCTGTCAATAATTCGCATCCTAGCACTTCATCGTTTTTTCTCCAATTCTTATAGAAACGTGAATCGACTTTGTTGGTTGGTGAATGATCGGTTTACCTTAGCTATGACTTCGCGCAAGCTTACTTTCTAATTCGCTCTGGTACCTTATGACTCAAAAGAAATTTTTGAATAAGAGAACTAGGAGGACTTTTCATATCAACCCAGAGGCGAAATCTTTTTTATTTAGGCTTGGTAGAATACTAGATTAAAGTTATTGATTGCTTTAATTGCTATCTTTGTTTGAATAGAAACGGTTAGCTTATTGCGAGATCTTTCCAATATCCACTGTCTTGTATCAACTAATCCCTTCCAATATGAGTAATCTCTCAATTCAATCCATTATATGGTTAGGTCGAAATACTATGGATTTGGTCTATTGCACAAATGACAATTTGCTGAAATATGGGCTCTAATTAGAAATTTGGATCATGATGTTTGGACTTTGGAAGGTGACTTTAACATTTTTTAATTTAAAAGCAAATGAATTCCTCTGCTTCCTACATTGTTTCTATCCAATCCTCCTCTTCAGTTTCCATTTTAATAAAGGATTATTGATTAAAAGATAAAAAATGTAACAGCACAGTATGAGCATGCTTATATTGAATATGCTGCTTTTTGTACAGTAGTCAAGATTCAAAAACTTATTTATAAATAATGCTCAAAGGTTGTTTGTAAGCTTTTGAGATTTATACTGGCTTGAAATTTTTAGAAGTTTCGGTGTATTGTTTCACGTACGATGATCTGCATGCGCTATCTATTTATCCAATATAGCTCAGACTTTCAACCATGGGTTTTTTTCTTTCTTAAATCGAATTGCATAAGGCAGGTTTATCATTCTCACGTTTTCTGTTTCAATCTCTAACTGGCCTCAATTTTCCTTGTTGCAGGCGAAGGACAATACCTTCCATTGGAAAATAAGGGACTATCTTCTGCAGAAATTGTTGCTCTGGAACATATCGAATTGAAGAAGAAGGTAATTCATTACTCACAAGTAAAATTTTTACCTTATTTACTCATTATATTGAGTATTACACTAATTTGTTTTATTGGCATTATTGTAGATACGGTTAAAGACTGAGAAGTTTTTTCCCCTTCTATAGTCTTGTATTTTCTAAAGGAGTTATGGTCGCTTGCAAGCAAGCTCAGATGTTTTATTCGATTTTTAGGCTCGCTTAATTCAAGTTTCAACAGAAGACCAAGAGGTCAAATATTATCTCCGGCAGCTTGGTGAACCGATTTGTAAGTTGATTTTTGGTCTTAATTTTCATCATTTTTTTCATGACGTCATCGATAACTTGCAGCGTCAAAATAGGAAGGGTGGATAGTTATTGATGCAGGTTAGTAGAAGAAAAGGAAAGTCGGGGGAAATAATGAGTCTTAATCCATTTTCACTCTGCATTCTTCTGGTTGCAGAGATTTTACGTTGATTTTTTGCATTCAACTGCATCTTAATTTAAGCATAAGATAATTCTGAAAAGTGCTATTTATTATGAATTTGATGTCATATAAAATGCCCATTTAATCATTATCTTAATTTGTTTGCTGATTTAGTCCATTTTTGCTGTATCATACTCTGTATGATTCATTCTCGGTACCGTAAACTATTTGTTGATTTTATCTAATGCCTGTTTTATTAGCTTTACTCTGCAAATTAAATACAATTGCTAAGCTCAAGGCCGTTTTGTTCTTTTCACTCCTAATACTGTAATTCGACCATATCTGTCTCCCTCCTATCTTTCTGCAGTTGAGTTCATAAAGTAGGGAAAGGCAATAGTTTAGCTAGTTTTCTCCACTGTATTGGTATTTACTTTGAATCTAGCTTGCACTTAATCTGTATTATTATTAGTACCCAAAGTTTCGCAAAAAATTTTACAATTTTTAATTAGGGGAATCAACTGAAAGTGGTAAACAGAAGTCTAGTAAATAGTAAAGGAGTGGGGATCAAAATTATATTGAGAGCAACGTCAAGATGTCATGGTGTCATTTTATTCTATCTCTTCTGATTTGGGTTGTACAATATTTACTAAATGTACACTTCACGTTCCAAAATTCAAAATCCATGATTGGTCTCCTGATTTGCAGCAAATACTCGTCTACCACGACCGCTTTTTTACTCAAGAAGGGTTGGTCTTGCCACTTTAATTCACTTTTACTTTCAGTAGTTGAGAAAACCAAATTGATCTTAAACTGTATTCGGCAGCTTATAGTTTTGACAGCAGAGATTAGATAGTTAAATTTTAAGTTAACAGAATTCCATATCCCGTGTTCATTCAAACTGAATCCAAAGGCAAATTACTCTGCCACTGTCTTCTCATATCACGCTCACTTAAGAAAGTTCGATGGCACTTAGGAATCCACGTGAAATCCCCTTTTCAGTATTAACGATGTTTAAAAATGTGCAATATTGGTTCCTCAGTGAGAATAAACGACTAAATATTCAGATAATATCAAATACTGTTCCTCTCTATCCACATCTCCCTCTTTGCCATTCCTCTTAATAATTAATATAGTTACGATCTGATTCATCACCTGGTTGAGAACGGAACCAAACTATAATTAGACAACAATCGGGGAATAAAAGACACATTCTAGTACTCCATTAGAATCGTCTGCTTGATATGAATATGAGTCTTTAATTATTCATGAAATCAAGAGCATCTTTGCTCAAATTGGAGGAAAAATATACCCTTTATTGAATTAAATGGTAGAGATTTCATAATTTGATTAAAATTATGGTTTTATCTTAGGCCTTAATTAGCGAATTACCACTGCTTTAGTAAATATACGAAGGTGAAATATATTGTATCAACACTATGCAGCTGGAACAGAGAAAGCCAAAACTATTCTTAATTTTCAAAGCCATAGCAGGAAAGCGTTCTATAATATTTATTGTGGAAATTGAATAATGCAATCTTGAGTCTGTCTGATATCCTTTCAAAGCCATATTGCCACTATAATATGGGCTGTTCACTAAAAGGTTTTTTATCTCAGCGGTCAGCGCATACGTCTACCAAATCACATGTCACGAGATCAATGCCCATTGGTGCACATTCGGTGGTGTAGATGCCTAACCGCCCTGTTTAATTCTGGTCAACAAGTCCTGGTAGAATATAGGTTTCTCGGAAGAGCAGCTCCAGAATACCTTCCCTCTACTCAAGTCGAAGTATTGTGAACACTTCACCTAATGGGGTTGGTGAAGTGACGATCTCCGTTTGCGATAAGATTTAATGTCTGTTTGGTAAATCTTATCATCGAACATGCACTGCTAGGGTTCGAACACTGCCTCCTGAGCACACTTTATTTCAAAGCCGGAATTCGAATTCTGAATTCATGCTGAAGGCATCATAAAATTTCACTGAGTATAGGTTCCAAATTCCACTCAGATTAATAATTTCAATGTCTCAATTTCAGTAGTTATATATTTCCTTGACGTTTATTTTCTTCACATACTAAATTTTAATGAAAAGTGTATTTGGAGTACTCAAATGTATTATTATTATTATTATTATTATTATTATTTATCCCCTCTGTTCATTCACACACTTAAATACAGTTCACGTTTTTATCGATTTTCTTAGTAGTCGTCAATACTATGTCATTCCCATTCGATCGGTTCCTTGCCTTCTGTGCAGTTCCATTCATGCGTTTTTCAGTGTTATTCTTAATTCAATTCTTTCCTTTGAATATTCCTACCCTTGTTCTATTCTCTATTCAAATTATAACAAGTACTCAAGTATTTACTCTTTTAAATTCTAGTATATATATGTATATATTGAATGAGAGAAATTTGAACAAACAAGCATAAGCATGATAAATGCATCTATTATTAACATTTGCGGCAAGATTTTTTTTCCTAAAACATCCATAGGGGGAGATTGTTGAGTTAGCAATGAAATGGAGATCGGAAATATGCTCATTTGTAATGAAATCAAATATAATACCTAATTTTATTTTGTATTTCGTTACTCTTTTTTCAGGTTTATTTGGTGAAGATGCGGCTGACCGCAGAGAACGCCTGCGTCTCCTATTGGCCATATCCGGCGGACCAGCTCAACGTCCCATTCTGAACTCCGCTGATGCCAGGAATTCCACCCTTACTGCCAGAGATGCAAGTATCCTTGTTTATTTGGGAAATTTTGGCGTATAAAGTGTATAAATAGATGTCCACAAAGGTAGTATGCATTATAATGTTCGGAAAAACGTGGGGAGATTTGGTCCATTGGATTTGGGATAGTTACTTCCTCTCTCCTCAACCAAAAGATCATATGCTGCCTCTTTCTGGAAACATCTTTTGAGGAGACTTACACTGAATCCAATGTCAACATTAAGGAAGGCAATTTAATACGCGACCTTTCAACCACCTTTGTCTTTTATAGGACTTAAAAACGAAAATTGAGTAATGAAAGTCCTTTGCTAATCATTTTGCTTGAAAAACAGTGATCCTTTTGAACATTCGCGTATTGTGGGTGGCTTTGTATTTCAGCTTTTTCGCCCCAAACCTCTTGAGTTGGAGATATATGCACCATTATAAACAAGAATTGATGTTGTTAGCTGTTTTAGCCATAAAAGCCTGATCAAACCAAAGACTTTCTTGGCATCTTGAGCGATTTGTCTTAGTACTTAGAACTAGAACTTTCTTTCTAGTTCTCACTAGTATTCGATAAAAGAACTGGAACGAATTTTTATCGCAGCTTAAAGGTGAAATCTTTTACGTCGAAGTTTGTTTGTGGAATTTCCCAGAGACTTCATGATACAAACCCGTTGGTTCAGTCGAAGGGCGGTCGTGAGAAGCTTTAAATATCACGGTATTATGCTGAGCTAAAGTAGCGGTACTAATAGGTACCTTTAAACGAGCGGATTCGGCTCATTCCTATGAGGTAGAGCTCAAATCATGCCTTAAGGATTTGAATACTTGAAGTCGATCCTTTCTCATAAGAGTTTGGAAGCTTTTGATTTGTTCTTTGTTTTGACATATCTTAAAAGGTTCGTTACTCGATTTCATTGTCTTCTATGATCCTCGAACTCTTCTGAAAGATGTGTGTTAAGATGCCTCTCAAGAAGACTTTTTTTGTTTTATTGTTACCCATTTTACCGGTCAAGTGATTTAAAAGTAGGATATTTGTTGGCGTGTGGGAAAACTTCCTAACCTCATTAGGGGAAAGGCTCACAGCACTTGGCTTGGGTAGAGAAAATATGTGCTGAAGAAACTCACATTCTATCAAATCTCTTATTAAATAGGGCGCTTGATCATGCATACCACTGCATGTGCTCCGATGAGCATTAATCTCGTGACCTCTGACTTGACCTCCCTGACGTCATCCCCCGTTCTCATAAGTTTGTTGATTTTTAAGAGGTCGTAATT
Organism: Hymenolepis diminuta; assembly: GCA_900708905.1. Lineage (NCBI taxonomy): Eukaryota > Metazoa > Platyhelminthes > Cestoda > Cyclophyllidea > Hymenolepididae > Hymenolepis > Hymenolepis diminuta. The sequence goes on from CAADRB010000010.1 coordinate 3,283,342, forward strand.
GGGAATGATTCAAAACACTAAGGAATGCAAGATTTTGAGCGAACATCCACGTGATACTGCTTTGTGATCTGTGAATTTGAAATTAATTGGTATCACTGAAACATACTTTCTGCCTTTATTGCATCAGCATCTGATTAGCAATCGGTCATTGTCATTCAAATAGAAAGCTATAATTAATTTTTTTGCGCTTCGGGATGGTAGTTCAGAGCTGATTGACTAATCAATCAAGCGGATTAATTTATTTGGTCAATTTTGTATGCGTCTTTGTTCATGTAAAGCGACACAAATAAATCAAATTGAAATGACCAACTATTCTACTAAATAGACTGGTCAACAAGTTCAGAATAACATGGATTTTTACTCAAACCATGAAAAGTGAGGTTTCGAACATTTTTATACTACTAAATGCATTTATTCTCTCTTAATAAAACGAATTTCTCAATTTTTCCATAATTTTGATATGGTGAGATTTTTGATATTCAGACTGCGTTATATGATTCTAGTTAAGGTTTATTTTCATCCCTTACCGGGCTATTTTGCTTTTTTAATGTTCAGACGCTATCCCTTTATTGGCTTGTAAGAGTTTGCTTTTACATCACCATCAGCAATAATAACCTGAGAGGTTGATAATTTCATCTGTTTACGTTAGTTTCTTCTTTTTGCCGAGTGAGTAGCTGATTGATGCTAGTGTAGGAATCGCTGTCTAAGTAGATCTTTATTAAGGACTATAACGTAAAAATATAATAATATTAAAGGGCGTAAAGTCTATGAGATGCATGAAGATTCTAAATAAAAACCGAGATACACAAAGAGTACAAAGGATGAAAGGAAGCAGCCATTTTGCCTTGACCGCAATCCATCCGCTCGAGCGAGGAACTTGAAGGTGATTATGTTTTAACCTAGTCAGTGACCGGTGTTTTCTCATGTTCTGTCCACGCTTTACGCTCGTATTAGATTATGCATCTGTACACTTATTAACCGGGTCACTGGCTTATCATCATGCTTGGAGTTTTTACATTATCTAGTGTGTTTTCGATGGACCTTTACTAATTTTTTTCACCCTATTTCTTGACAGAACAATACCGTATGGTATCATCAGGGACCAGAGGGACTGATAGAGGCTCGGATGTTTATTACCAAATACTCTCTTGTCAAAGCCAAAAAGCGTCTTGCAAAGGCTCGAGAATACTACGCCTCCGTTCCCGAACCCCAACGTAAAGCTCGTTATCAGGAGTACTTGAAGGTCCTAAGGGTAAGTCCTACTATGCTTTTATTCCTTCTCGGTTTTTATGAAATTATAATGAGGCAAATCAATTTAAAAACTAATTTGTGATCTTTCGTAGAGGAACATTAGGCTTTCTCACTGTTGTTAAATGTTGGCGTTTAATAAATAACGATACTTTCTATAGAGGATGTTTCCTATTTTGTATGTTGTAATTCGTCTTACATCTGCATCTCTTTGGTTTATAGCTATTTTTCGGAGTACTTTGACAATTTTTGTTCGATGAGTACTGTTTTACCTAAATTGATACAAATGGAAGCTTAGTACTTTATTAGGTTTAAAGCTCCTTATGTTCTTACTTACTGTTCCGTAAGAGTTGTCACTTTCAATTCTTTCACTATCTTATTTGATTCTTCGAACGAATCTTTGTTTAGCATAGGGTATAATTTCCCTTTTTCGAGTCACCTTTTTAGTGTTTTCTCGTTTTTAATCTTGTCACTATTGTAGAGTATTGGGAATTGAATTAGTAACCCCAGGAGATCCCGGAGAGAACAAGTCTGGTCTCGACTATATCGTATTCTATTGTCAATTACAAAGGATTGGGTAGATAAAATAGATACATGACGGCAGGGGAGAGGTCAGTCATCCCCAAATCCTCAAGTTCCAAGTGGAGTTTATCGTGTAGTCTGACACTGATGGCCCAATTATTATGTTAGAATTTGCTGATTTATGTCTTACTGAGAAAGTTTAAAATTACCTACCTACTACGTGTGAGATTTTGTGAAAACTGAAATTCTTTTCCAAATTATTATTTTGTAATATTTATGGATTACTGAATAAAGTTTATTCTTGATGAGATTTTTGGGCGTTGTAATATCGTTTTATACATCTGGTTAAATGGAAATTTTTAATCTTTAGTACGCCTCGGTCATGAATTCACTGTGTATGATTGTTTTTTTTTCCTCCTATATTTTTCTGTAATAACCCTTGGTTGGATATTATCAAGACTGTCGCATTTTTAAGAACTAATCTGTGCCAACCTTAATTCTGCGGAAACCTTACGTCTTGAAACTAATTGTGGATGTTTTTTACCTTAATAAATTCAAGGCATAAGCAAACACCATGAGGATAAAACACTACTCTTACAGAAAGTGTCAAAATAGAATGCGGCATCTTACACATGCAGTTCGTGCTGGAAATTTAACTCACTTTTCTATTAATTTCATTCTTGTTCTATAAAGAAATAATAGATTCACTAGCTTGTTATCGAGGTCATTTGTAATGCCATTATTATATTTAGATTCCTTCCTATCTTGATTCCGATTTTCTTGCATAATTTTCTACTGTTTCGTTGATTTTAAGAGATGTTATTTTCTACTGATTATTTTGAGGAAAAGTGGATTCCATACTCTGTCTGGGAATCTCTTATTTTCTACCACTTCTGATCACTAGAACGTAGCGATGACGTTTTATAATAGATATACTGAGAGCAAGTATAACCTGTGCCACAACCGGCTGAGAAGTATTTATTAGGCCGTCCTCCATAACTAACCGATATTTAGTATTTCGGATATTGTGTCCGATCACTGGATATGCCCTAATGGTCTTCGAACCCTTGCTGATACGTATCCTTTGACATGTTGCAGACCAGTAGCGTAGCGGTATCGTTTGCTCCTCTCAGCTCAAAATAACAATCTAGACTCATCGGGTCACATCTAGAGTTAGGAGTGACTAATTGCATTAGTTAATATTGTTAAATGGAGTGGATTTCTCATTTGAGGGGCTCTTTGCCGAAGTTGCAAATGATCTCATTGCCATTATTGTCCTTGTAGAACACATCACTTCTGTGCAGTCAAGTTGGTGACACTCGACCCCTGACCTGTTGCCATTTCTCTCCGGATAGCCGGATGTTAGTAACCTCCTCGATGAGTGGATTATGTCGTGTCTGGTCAGTGCCTGACGCTGAGATGAAACTCAGTCTTCGTGGTCATAGAACTGCAGCCTGCAGTGTTGTCTGGCATCCTCAGGCTGGTCTCCAATCCGAACTCAAAATTGCTCTTGCTAGCTCTGCTCAGGTGAGTATTTCTTTAATTCATTGTACCATTTAACTAGTTTCTCCTTTAACGCAGACTTATCTTTTGATTTTGGTATCTTTATGCTTAACTTGTCTGCTCTCTCTCTGTAAAAACCTCTAGGTTAATCGCTTGAGTTCCATTGATTTATTCTCCCCTTACCTCTTCTTTCTCAACATTTCCGTTTAACTATATTAAAGTCTCTTTGCCATTGTATGGTTATCTATGTAGATATGTTCGGTAAAATGAGTATTTAGATTGGGCTGTCTATTACTTGCGAAAGATATCACAAATTCAGACCTTTTTATCTCAGTATACAGGAATTTCTCTTTTACCTAGTGTTAGGAGGCCCAATCGAAAAACTCCGGTGCATTCGACCGAGTACATTAATAGTGCACTGGTAAGTTCATCCCTCATGAACTGAGCTATCGATTATTAGATTTCTAAGCTCGGACGTGGATATGAAAGACCACTTCGAAGAGTCAATCGCTGCCAATATTGGCCAGCTAATCACTTATCACATATCCGATTCTATAAAGTACATTTATTTTCTCAATAGTTTGAACTACCAAGTCTTCTTTCTGGGTCTGAGTAGTTATAGCTTCAGAAAGGGGAGCCGAGCAGTTATAAAAACGGGATTGTCTTTTAGGTAATGTTTCTAACAGCTAATTTTTTACTTATCTACTATAAGTTCATAAATCAAGCACACTTCACCTAGGATTAAAATTCACGGACCATCAAATCCTATTTTATACCACTAACTGTCTGAAACATGATATTTGTGCTTTATGGGTATCAACCAATCACCCTTTCAATATTCCTTTAATCAATATTACTTTGACACACAGGATGGCAGCGTAAAGCTCTGGAGCCTAGATAGTGAAGAGGCACTGGCCGATTTGAGTGGTCATGAGCCGCATCGTGTCTCTCGCATTGGCTTCCACCCTTCAGGCCGCTTTCTCGGTACAACCTGTTTCGACTCATCTTGGCGTTTGTGGGATCTGGAGTGTTGTACGGAAGTCTTGCATCAAGAAGGTCATTCCAAACCTGTCTATGATATCGCCTTCCACCCCGACGGTTCTTTGGCGCTCACTGCAGGTCTGGACTCATACGGAAGAGTGTGGGATTTGAGAACGGGGAGATGTATCATGTTTTTGGAAGGGCACCTGGAGGAGATGTTGGGAGTGGATATTGCCGCGAATGGATATCATGCAGCGACGTCCTCTTCGGACAATAGCGTGAGGATTTGGGATTTAAGACAGCAACAGACTATTTATGTCCTACCGGCGCACACCAATGTAGTCAGCTCGGTGAAATTTGAACGTAAGTTGCTTTTTTAATTCTGCTTCATTTTTGAAGTCGATGTTTTCGCTATCGTTTGTCTTATATGCATATGTCTTCACCTGTTTACCAATCTACAGATAGATGTTTAAATTCTTACCATTAAGAAACAAACAAGTCAGTTTTTGGCGATAATTGCATATATATAAGACCTAAGACGTTCTGGAATCTCTCTCATATAGAAACTGGCATTTGGATATTCTTCTGTACTAGTATTAACAGATTTAGTTAATCATACTTTTCACAAGGTGTGGCATGTGTAGAAGACTTGCATGCTGACCAATATGTCACTGGTCCATTGGTTCGTACATTCTAATCATTTTGAGTGCCTATACTTATCAAAATCTAGAGTATTAGATGTCGATATTCGTAAAATTAGGTCAAAATGAACTCAAACAAGACTGATTAGTAGTGTATTTTCTCGAACTCTGCCTCTTACGAGTCGGAGAAAGTTTGGTCAACTGAGTTTAGTTTGGAACCAGATGAATGCCTAGTAAGTAGGAATTATATTGGATATGGTATTGGCGCTTGTAATTTGACGATAATATTTGATTGGGGAAATTTGAAAACTTTTTGGCACTATTCTGTTTCTGTTTAAGTATGTAATTCAGTCATGTAGAATAAATGTCTACCATTTGATGGGAATCCTACAATCGGCCATTCCTTCATAGACGTGAATTACTTAGTACGGATGGTCACTCTAGTCAATAGGTTTTTTCGAATGCGTAGGTGTTTAATTCAGCACATGTGTATTCACCTCGTTGTTTCGTTTATTTTAATTTACTTAATATAGCTGTTATTCCTACGTTCATTGTAAGTTTTTCTAACAGTCATCTTGAAATTGATAAATTCTCATGGCTTAAATTAAATCAATATCGTAATCATTGGATGTGCCGATTGGTTTCGAATCCATGAAATTTGGCTCGAAAAGCATAAAAATTACCACTAATTTACTGATAAATATAAATAGTGTACTATTTTGACTATTCTATTGGGGGTAGCAGCTAAGCTAACGGCCAAAAACTATGGCTCCCAAGTCAAGAGTGCAGAGTCGAGAGTGGACAAGAATGTATTGGTTAGCAGCGATTAAAATTTGAGGGAAAAGAATGGTAGAGATTAGAGAGGAGAGCGGTAACGAGAAGTGAGACGAAAAACAAATCTTAGTGTGTGGAAGGAGACTGCAAGAGCCTTAAAATCGACGTGTGTGGTATTATACGGGCAAAAAGCTAGCTCACCGCACAGGGGAGGCGAGAGGCAAACCGGTAATCTATATCCTGCAAATGCGATTTCGTTACACGGGAAAATAACGCGACGATTGCAATCAGTTTAATCAACCCTTAAAACGTGAAAATAATTTTGTATAAGAGCAAATTTAAAGCAGCTCAAGGCTTAAGATATAGTTTTGAGAGATCAGTCCTTTAATTCTAATAATTTTTAACGTGATAGCTAAGATATCACTTTATTTGAATGTGATTGGAACCAATATCGCGTATCTGTTTTGGCTACCAACTTGAACAAGTTAAACCTTTAAAAATCAACCATCATTAGGGTGCTCCAAAATAATATCGTTTCCCTCTTTGAGTCTTGTCGGCAACTATTAATGATATTTTATCATTAGTGGCCTAGAATCTGACTCGGTGGTCTGAATTAAAAAATATCTGAAAACATGCACTTCAGAAATACTTAGCCCTACTCGTAGTAACTAACTAATTAATTTAGTGTAATCTTTCTGATTCATACCGATACTGAAAGCAGCTGCAGATGGATTTTTTACCGTTTCAAACGATCAATTAAATGGTTTATCTTAGTTTGAAATTCCACACCGCCTGAAACAAATACTTGTGAAAAATGTATTTGCAAATAGCAAACATACATTCTCATCCTTTAGTCTAAGGTATACTTTTTATTTTCTCGTTACTCTTGTCAAGCATTAATAAATGTATGCCTCGTCATGTGGAATTTAAGAGATTAAGGTTCATCTCCCACTTCAAGGTGAACTTTATTTGAGACTTTAAGCTTTTTCGTTTGGCTGTTCGTGGTAATTGGCATTAATTTCACTTGTTTTACAAAGTGTTTGGATAACAGTACGATTTACCCATTCTGATGTATCTCCTAATTTAAGGTGCCAGTGATTTAGTAGTCATTTTACCAAGCCGCAAAAAAATCACATTCCTTAATTGCGCATAAAGTTATTATTGGAGCTGAATGTTAGGCACCGATCTGCTTCACATCCATTCAAAATAACGTCTACATTCGTCCAATTTGACCTTTTGCTTCTTCTCACCACATAATCTTAAAAATTTTCCTTAAAAATAGATAGAAATTGCCACTAAATTCAGTAAAGGTTGAGAAAACATTATCAATCGAAATTCAGTTGTTTGAAACTAAACCTGATTAAAATTTGATATTCATTCAGATAAATAATTAAGGAATTCAAACGTTTCTTTGATAGGAAAATGGAAATAGAGAAAAAGAAAATGTCATTGTCATTATTATTTTGCAAACTATCGTATCCTTGACGAAGTCCTTAAGTTTTTTCCGGAATTTTCAGCTCATAACCTCACTGAACTCGTATTTGTGAATATTCTTTTAATCCTCATATGGAAACCTCCAATCATTATATAGCATCTTTTAACAAAAGTAATTGTACTTATTTTTTATTAGCTTTGAGTGAACGCAGTTTACGGAGCTCTGTTAGCTTACAACTCTTTGTTATCTCCGCTATGTTAGGACTATAAGCTGCTAAAAATATCAACTCCTAGAAGAAGAAATGAATTGATGCGGTAATGCCGATCCTTCTTGATTAAAAAATGTAGGCCATAACATTTGAAATTTGAATTTTGGAATGTTAACTGCCTATTTATTAAATACTGTACAAATCGAAACCAAAAATCAAATGATATCTTTAATGCTTGGACGTTGCCCATTGTATTTTCTTGATCTTCTTTTATCATTTACTGAACTTTGAGTTAATCGGTTTCAGTTGCTTACTGCAATTAAAAATCGGTAAAACTTTAATATTTTGGGTAGTAAACAGAGCAAAGAAGTTTTTTTTGTTTTTCGACTTATAATTGGCTCATTGGCAAAGCCCCTTAGGTGTTTTCCGGATTTTTTGGCTCACAACCTCATTGAGGTTGCATAACCTCTATGTTGAAACCTCCTTCCAATTTTTTATTCTTGTTATTTTTTACTCTATTTATTATGTCATTAAAATTCATCAAAAACTTCTGGACATACCAAGGGCCACAAGGGTAGCATATTTATTTTGGATTTTGATCAAATCCCCCCTGTGTTCATGTTTAAATATTTTAATTCTGACCATTTTATATGGCTGCATATATTATTTTAGGACTCGCAAAATGTATTAAAATCTTATTTTCCGAACATCAGTTGATCAGCATCACTCCTTTGCTAAGTTTATTCACTCAATATTTGGACTTATTATAAGTAATTTGAGTTATTATCATCAAATAGATTTACCTGAAATGAAAACTAATTTCTTAATAAAACTGGACTAAACTTTAGCTAAACAGCCATAGATATTTAATTAACCGTAGTATTATTATCAATTATATTTATTTTTTTCATTCAGAGTGGAAATTAACTTGAATATTGCTAAAGGGTATTAAGTTTCATGAAATATTTTCCTTTAAATATGTGCTAACTTTTAAATGTGGTTGTCACTTTAAATTTACATAACTTTTTACTCAAATGCGACACAGTTGTGAAAGGGGTCACTTTCGTACCGTGCAAGTGGATAATACCATGTTATTCATTTAAAATACTATAATAATGATTTCATTTTAAGGTAATTTACCTGGTTTAATTATTAAGGACATCTCTCGGAAAAGTATTTAATTTCATAAATCACTATTTCACTTATGTCCTGAAAGGTAATCAGATCGTGAACTTAGATGATGGTTCGGTTGCGTTTTCCGAAGAATAGTTGACAGATTTTACCTTTTCGCATTTTCTCATTAAGTAAATTTGGTCTTCGAGGTCTGGTTACGCTTGATTTAACTCAGGTCCAGTGGTCCGATAAGGTGTAAAAGGGAGGGTAACGGAAGAATGTTGGGAACAAAGGCAGGCGCTTACTTTGATATTTGGACTCCTGTTGTACACTACTTACTTGATGAGTAGTTCTCAGAATTCAAATTTCACGGTTTGTCCGTGTTTATTGTCTCATTAAATAATTAGGATGGTCGGGCTAACTACTATTAACATTTTTAGTTTAAAGGCCGAGATATCAGGATGATTTTAACTTACATGAGTTTAATATGCCAGAGCTTCCAAGATGGCTATTGTGATCAATTTTACAGGAAATTCTGCCATCCTGTTAGCAAAACTGAACCACTGTTTTTGCGCCGGTAGAAATCGATACATTGACAACATTTGAAGCAAATATTTATAGTGCCTATATATCGTGCATTCATAGGATTTTTCTTAGATTAATCGAAAGACATCTTGTTTTCCTTATAATGCATTTATTCGTCGTATTTTCGCTTCAAGTATATTTAATCTTTGATTCCGGGTTACGCCTGAATATTGAGATGATAGCGAAACCTACATTTATTTTAATCAACACTCATAAATTTCGAATTTGTGCCTTCCGAATTAAAAATCTTAACTAGTTTTGGTCCTCGCTTAGTAATAACGTGTCCATTAATTTATAATGCTCGTACACATTATAGTGTTTGGATAAGCAGTTAAATATCTACAAGGACTAAATTATGGGAAGGAGTAACGATGGAACATCGACAAAATAGGGTTGTTTTGTCTCGGGATTATCAATTCCCATAGATTGTCTCTCAGTCACCCATCACCCTAGTCAATATGTTTGGGTATGCTGCTTCTGATAACTGGATAAGAACTATTCTCAGTCCAGAGGTATTTTTTGATGTTTAGTTAAAAAAAGTGTGTTGGAGTAACTGCATTCTGTCTGAGACAACTATAGCTTAACGATTTCTAGTAGACATAACTACAGAACTAGATTCTCTAGCATTACTACAGTATGAAAGACTCTTACCTTACAAAAGGTGGGAAGATCCGTTCCATGGGATACAATAATTTTACTTTTTCATTATTTAACTCAGAAGAATATGTGCTGTTATTCTTGCAGCACTTCGTTATGTTCAATTTCGTCTTGCTTATCATGAAATAGGTATGAAAATCAAGTTGGTCATTCCAATAGCTAAATAAATGCCTTAGAATTTCTAAATATTTTACCTTCTAACTTTTATTTCAGTTTTGTAAAGTCGCTCATGTAAATCTTAATGAATGTGTTTCATTGATCGTACCGCCCTCCGAACATAATGGAAATCATTGTCCTAGGTCATATATAATTAATATCGTATCCTGGAAGTTTGATGCAATTATGCTAGGGTCACCTATTTTATACCTTTATTTATTGTACTTTTAATTAACCCTTTAATTAAGTATATCACATATTAGTCAATTGGCTTACTTTTGTCTTCCTTTAATTATATCTAGTAATTTTCTCATTAGATTTGCTTTTTTACTTTCCGGTATACAATTAACTTTAATGCAGGTACCTTTCCGATCTGCAAATTATAGACTCTTCCTTAAACCGTTTTTACCAAAAAAATTTATATTTAATGAAGGAAGGAGGAAGGTAACTTGTGGACTTCAATTTGGAACCAAGATTTCTGCATAACCTCCAGTGGCAGTTAGTCTCTTGACCCTAAAAACCTCATTCTTTCAGAGGTTTGAGAGGGTGTGCTTGAATCTTAGCTTTCAAGACAGTGGGGGATTGTTATCGTTGGTATTGCTTTGCATTCATTTGTATTTTCACAATCCAGTTAAAATTAATCTGCTATGGAATAAGGTGTTTTCTAGTTTACAAAACCTTTTTCTTTCCTCTATTGCGGAAATCTAAATTTTGACTTGGGAAAAGATCCCCCTTTCATCGACTTGCCGTACTGATTTTCATTTTCATAATTATCTACATCCATACGTGTTTGCACACTCATTTTTGCCCCGTATCGAGAACACTTAATGCGAGCATGCTGTCATCCATTTTCGCAATTATCTTGTTGATTTCGTTGACCTGACTTTCAATGTCTGTAGATTACTTATTTCTTTCGGTACAAAGTTGTATAAATTCGGTTAATAATCGTCTTACTCTTGTTGTACCTAGTATCTTTCCGAATTTTGGTTAATAATATTTTTCACTCACTCATTTAGCTTAAACTTCTTGATTAATTTGTCTCAAGAAGGAATTTTAGTTTCTATTGATTTTCGTTGATATCCAACGCAAGGGGTTTTTGATTAAGTTGATAGACTTTTCACAGTCATCCAAGGCTGTAACCGTTACATTTTGAACCTTAGCAACGTATTTGCCCTAGTAATCTTCATTTATATGGGATCGGAAGCCGAAAAAATAAAGGTCATAGCTTCCGTGTTTGTGCTTGTCCCGAGATGAGCAATTCCCACAGTTTGTTTCCAAGTCGTCATTCGTCTTTTTCACGATGAAGGCCCACATCGTTCTTGACAGCTTCGCCATTATTTGGATAAAACTATTATCAGTCCGTCGGTGTTTTGACCTCCATGCCTTATTAGCTCGAAGACAATTTGTATTCATATATAAAGCGTTAATTTATTAAACAAATTAATTAATGGAAATATTAAAAAATACCTTTATTAATAAAGTCAGTCACTAGTCAAAAGGGGTTCGAGGTAGTAGAATGTGAGTCTCATCGGAGAGGTTTTATGGGTGCCGAAAACATTTCATTTCAATGCCGTGAATGTTATTGCATTTTCTGAGGGATTGTGAATGTGTATTTTGAAGGTATAGACCTTGAAACAATAAACTTTTATATAAATTACGTTGCGATTGGTTCCTATTTGTCGTAAAGACTCTCATGTCTTGAAATATTTGAGAATATTTTATTGGTTGAAGCTTAGTTGTTGTAGATGAACGGATGACAGTTGCTCTTGATGTCGTTTTTCAAGGGGCAAAGTTTGCATTTATTTGCATTTTCGTGGTCCCATATTTCAGAAATCACCTTAAGCTCATCTGTTATCATAATAAATCCCACTAACGAAGCTGCTCACGTTTAATAATATTGAGTGGTGGTGCCACTCCATCTTTGAATTTACTATTCATAATCACTTAACCTCAGACTTCTGTTATATCTCATGATTTTTATCTCTTTGTATCTGGAAAACCTAACGACATAGTGGCCTTTTTATTCGATGAAATAGTAATAATTTGGGGTCACTCATCAGTGTGGCCTTCATTTAGAGCATTCGAGGACCTTAAAAGTTTAGTTTAATTTGGATAAATAAGACCGTACTTAACACCAGTTTTGACTCAAGTGAAATAATTTATTTGATTGCTGAAGAAAGTCTACTTCTAAAATCCAACTGAGCACTCACTTCATGGGGACTGATAAAAAACGAGCCCATTGACTTCGCATTAGAGTTTGATCAAAGGCAAATTTTAATGCGAAATTTGCTGGTTGCTGAAATCGAGTTTAATACACAAATGTGAATATAATTTTTTTGTATTAATGTTTCATTCGTTACTAATATCCTTCTCATTTTACTTGATTTGGTCAGGTTCTTCATCCATCCGTCCACCCCATCAGATGTTTTCTAAATGTCTGAATCTCTGTTCCTTTGAGTTTTATTGGTTTCTGATTGTTTGAAAGAAGGTTTAGTTTAAATCTTCAGTAAGCTTAATCTTACTATCAAGATAAGACTTGCTGAGGGAAGAGGAAAATAAAATTTGAGGATTTCAGCCTTAAAATCAGAGATTTCTCTAACGCAATTCTTTTATTGTTTCCTCTTTGTCTTAAAAATCTTCGAGTCGTCGTGTATTTGAGAACGTTCTGTTCTGTTCCAGCTTAGATTTGAAGGGAATTGGGTGATAGTAGCAATAGATGTTGATTTCCGAGTTTGCAATTGTTTTTGTTTTTATTGTTTCCACATTTCAAAAATAAGGTAAATTCGTTTGTTAGCTGATGAGAGCGCACACTTGGACTCAACCACGTGGTGGAGCCACTCCCATCTTTAGAGTTATACAATCGTTAGTCATTGATACTGATCTGACTTTTTATTTGATCCTATTGTCCCCCAAATTTTGATTGAGATCCCTAATTTTTCATTCTTTTAGCTGGAAACCACAACTACATAGTTACCTCATCATTCGACAAAACCGTTAAATTATGGGGTCACCCACTGTGGTCGCCAATTCGAACCCTAGAGGGACATTCTGGTCGGTGTGTCTACGCTGACATCTCTCTGGATAGCAAATACATCGCTTCTGCATCTCACGACATGACCTTCAAAATATGGAACCGACCAATGGAGAAACGTCACTGAGAAAGGAACGATGTCTACGTTCTCTTACGCACTTTGTGTATATCAATGAATGAGCCTTGTTTTTTGAGCATAAGCTGAGTTCTCTACTCATTTGCACTTTTTTCTTTCATGTGAGGAAGCGTTATGTGAAGTAATGAAGTTTGGATAAACAAGAATACCAGAAGTTCATGTCTAACCACGGAACTAAATAAACCGGTTAAAAAGCTCCGAATTTAATTAACATAATTTCGCCCATGAACCTGGAAGTCAAGTTTTGACATGAGAACACTAGGATGCTCCCAAGTGTATTATACCCCGTACGTAGATAGAGGCAAAGTAAAACTTCATAATTGTGCTCGAGTCTGCAGTTTGGCGTAACAAAGATTTCTGTCGTTGCATGCTTAAGGTCATGGTAGATTTTAGCTAGTTCTGCGTAGAAATCCTCCATCTCTTGCGGAGTCAGAGCAGTTTGTTGAGGAATAACAGCCGAGTGTGAGGCCACGTTAAGCACAGCACGTGCTTCTGGATTCGACTTGAGAGAGAACCTCTGAATTAAAGCTCTGATGACTTCTCGAACTTTCATTAGACCAAACTTCAGAATGGATAGGGAAAGGTGAAAAGAGTAGATGAGTATTTATTTTTAATAAAATATCAGGTGGGATTTTCTAGTAAGCAAAAGCCAAATTCGTATCCATATCTATTTTATCATTACTGCTTTCAAGAACTAGACATACACGCAGCCAAAACTTGAAGATACTGTGTGGTGAAATTCACTAATATTAACAGACCCTTGTTCATTTAAATTATTAATTAAATTTTTAAATCTACAATTTTGGCGGGAGATAAGAGTGTGTATGTGGCTAAAACTCTGAAGTCGGGAAATTCGTTTAAAAATTCTCAGTCTGCACATCTCTATAGATCTAGTTTGTGACATACGAATCTTTCAAGATCTACGGGTTGATCTTCAGGCATTTAGGAATATATCAAGCTACCGACGCAGCATATGATCGGGGACGGGTTGTTCAGGTGCAAATATTGTAAAAATTACAAAAGTACGGGCTCAAACTACGAAGGTTTTTTACCAAAATATCTACGCTCATGAATTTTGCGCGGAGGTTCTTGACGCTCTGCATTGGTTTAAAAAACTGCAAGTGAATGCTTAAGAACGTGCTTTTCTTTTCTAGCAGTCTACTTACTCAAGGGGTCCTCTTCGTTAGATTAGGGAGATAAAATGTGTATCTCTATTTGCTAAGTTAGAGATCCCAAGCTTGATAACTTTCTGTATTAACTACCAGCTAAGACGGGATTTGTATTATCACCAAAATTTTAACAATCAGGACGTATTAAATCAGGTTTGTGAAATATCGGGTAATGAGGAATATGGAGTCGCGATTTGATGTGATAAGTCTGGTTTTAATTAAAATTCTAAAATGCCAATAACCTTACTGATCCAGAGCGCTCAGATGAAGTTGAACTCTCCTGATACCCTGACGCCCACCTCTATCGTCCTCAAATCCGATTCTAATAATTTCGTAAACCTGTTTTTTCTACCCATAAAAGTGGTCAATTTTTCGCTTTACCGTGGATAATGTTAACAACGAAAGCACTTTACATTCAGCATAATGAAATGAAGTTTAATGTAATATTCCTACAAAAGATCTGATGATCAATATTAATATTTCATATCCCATAGATAACGGAAATACAGCAACCAATAACGGAAGAAAGCTCCTGCTTATATCGTTCCTTTTACAAGACGTCCCCACACTTGAAAGAAGTCAGAGATAAAATGACTTTACATACAAAACAATAATATTTTTTTAAATAATCCACAAAGACCCCAATAAGGTAAGAAAGATAATGTATAAGGCCGTATCTATTAAGAGGTGGACGGATGGAGAGAAGGAAGATATGAGGCTAAGGAGCTACTTATTATCGACCCCTATAGTACTATACATTTGGCATTAATATATTTTCCCATTAATAGTCTGTACAGGGGGTAGAGACGGAGAGGAGAAGTAGAGGTTGTACGATAAGATCCTCGACTAAATGCATGCATAATAAGATTTAAAGGAACGCCCTGGAATGAGTACCCAACTACTAAAACAATAGATGACTGACTTGACTGGAGACTTCCAAGGTCAGATGGAGATTGGTCAGTGAGCTTGGATTCCGATCGAGTAATACCGATCAATATATTCGCTGTCTCCGCCTCAAAACCTCCACTGCTACATGGTGGAAAATCATAAAATTCCTTTAGTTCACATATTCAAGAACCATCGGTCGCAAAATAACAAACAGCAAACGAACTGTATCAATATTCACCATTTAACCCGATATGTAATATAGGTTATGTTCATATAGCGTACATCGGCTCAAATCAAGCAAACCAGACTCAAACAAACACTAACGGCTCCATTAATTCATTCACAGCAAACAATTATCAGGTACAGGTTCTGTATAATTAAACACTAATCATAACATTGATCAAACACAATAAAATCTTTTAGACCTATACCACCCGAGATTTAGGCTTTCTTCCGACATACGGTTAGTGAAATTCTTAGATCTTGGCAAGGACAATCACCAACTTAGCTTCAAACTGAACGATCTCAAATGCACCAAAACAAGACCTTTGACAATTAAGCTCGATAAAAAGGTAGATCATTTATAAATTCTTGGAATTCGCCCAACAAATAATTATCTATAAATTCACAAACCTACACCCCATGCCCTAAATCTATCCCACTTATTAGTCCGATCTCTCAATCAAACAACCATTCAAAAATCTCTCAAACCATTCCCAATCGAAAAACAAGGCAAACACAGCAAAACTCAGACAGATTTTCCGGGTTAAAGCCCATAAAAATTCATACATAAAAATGCAGAGAGATCTACGTAAATACAGAACTATTTCTTCTGAAGGTGAGATTTCACTCACTATTTTCCCCCGAATTTTTTGTTGGCTTTTCTTCCTCCTCTGGTTGAAGAAGAGGAATCTTTGGAGGGAAATTGTGGATGACTTGAGGGAGGGGGCGATACGGAAGTGTATCCTCTTGGAGGTCGAGAAGGAGACCTCTCCTGAACTCGTCTCCTTGAAGAAGGCGGAGGAAGGGGACCTTCAGACCCCTCTACAAGTCGACGTTTCCGGGTCCTAGAAAGTGAGGAAGCTGGTGTTGCTCGCCTCGAAAAAGGATGATAACCATCTTCTTCCATATCATCGAAGTCACCGGCGTTATCATTTTCGGCAACACCGGTGTATCGATTTCTCGATCGATAGTGCCCAGTATAGGGGGGCATTTCGAAAAGATCATCTTCTTCATCCTCATCTAACAACTCCACCTCCAACTTCCTAGCGGCATCCTTCCCTCTCCTTCTTGGAATTGCAGCAGCACTGTTAGTTTTTAATCGAGATTTTTCACCACATTTGACGTATCTTTTAGGCGCCTTGGGTTCTTCGTTTTCCCTCTCATCTTCGAAAGAAAGACCCTCCATGTCATAATTCGTTGCAGCTATCTCTCTCAACAATTCTACCTGTTTGGCACGAAGTTCGGCATTCACCAACTGAACCAGCTTTTTGTCCTCCAGACTTCGCAAGTGCTGTTGTAAGTAGCAGTACTCGTGGTCCATGTGAGGGGCTTTCACTATGAAAGTCTCCTCTGTTGTGTCACTTGGTTTCGACCAATTCGAAGGGGGCGCCTCTTGATCGTCATCCAGGAAGTTGAGCATTTGATCCACGCGAGCAGAATTCAACTCGGTTTCTCCATTTAGGCTTGAAAGAACATCTTTTGGGGATCCAATTTTACGCATTTGGCGTAGAAAACTACAGGATCGGCATGTTGAAATCTCATTTTCTTTACACCGTTCGCACATAACTAAAAAGAAAAGGGAGAGCTCCATAGAGGAACATTTAACAGACCACTCCAAATTTGTAATCGTGTAAAATTGAGCTTACGTTGATTAGCTTGAAGAGAAGACTTTCTTCGATTTTTTGCCTCCTTCACCGGTTCTTGCGGAACTGCTGAATTAGAAAACAATAAGACAGTCCACTGATTCTAATAATTATCACTACTATGTGCCTTAACTTAACAGGTGCGATTTGGCGAGTGGAAGTTATCCAAAACTCAAAATTTGTGTCCGCTTACCACGCATCATGTTCTAATTCTTAAAACTAGGGGGAGTTTATTCAAACTTTTTAATTAACCATTCCATTCTTTCAAGGCAGAAAAGAAAGATGTACTTACCACTCGCAGATGTGGGCATACTACAATTTGAGGAAAAAAACACACCGGAGTTAAGATTACTAAAAATAGGAATAAATTAACTTAACTTCTAAGGAACTCCATCATACCCCATTGGCCCAAAAAGTCGTCTTCTCGCCTCTTCAAACTTCTCCTCTTCTTCTGGAGACCAGGGTTCGAATCCAACTGGTAGAGGAAGGGTTTCAGGACCGAAAACTTCAGTAGCACCGAGGAATTCCGATTCTGGGAACTCCAAGGGTTCTGAGTCCTCAGTTGAGCCATCTTCGGGGATTATATCTACATGTGTCTTTGGAGGGGTTCTATTCTCAGGAACAGGAGCACTGGTTATTATCAAACTTCCAGTGGAAGTAGGAAGGGAGCTAATAGTCGTCAATTGAGTACTGATTGTCGTGATTGGCTGGAATGCTATCGATCGGACAGTAGGAAGAGGAGGAGCACGCCTTATCGATTCCAACAAATTGGACCTCTCACTCGGATCGATTGCCCAAAAATTTCCCCTACCTTGACCCTTTAGAAAAGTAAACATGGTAAAACGTTGTAAAACACAAAAATAGAAAATATTTTTACAAAAAATAGTGTGCACAATTTTGTGTTACTTTGTCATTTATTATGCTCATGAATTTGTTTAATTGTGCTATTATTAAATTTTTAATTACTTCAGTACAACTTGTTTCTCTTAAAACGGGCGATATTATTTATGCCATAAATTCTCTCTTTAATGGTAGGCTGAAGTGCAAGACCGAAAACTACAACTTGCCTGTATACTTCGATGTAATTTTTTGAAGTATCTTTTGTTAATAGAGAGAGTGTGCCGAATGGAGTTCGTCCAGTATTTCCTAAGAGTTCTGAAGCAAGCGAAGTGCCTCTGACACCAAGCGTAGATATCCTGAACTTGCATACACTTAGAGGCTGATGATTCAATAGCCATGAAGATCAATTGCTTATAACTCATACCGGGTCTCATATGACCACCATCAAAGGTATTGGCAACTGCTGAGCTTGTGAAATTGGGGGCAGTGGTCACAATTAAGGGACAACTCCGTGTTACAGTGGAGGGAATAGCTCGAGAGAATATAACGGCGGGCTGACTCTGAGTTTGAAGTGTAACCGATGTAGAAGTCCAAGTTGCATCTATTCCGTGATAAATTGGGTCGAAATTTGTAATATCTTTACCTTGAAGCCAGTTAAGGGGAACCAAGTCACTTTGTTGATGTTGTGACTGGTGAAATAATTCACTTTGTATTATCAAATTAGAGGCACTCGCATTACTCTTTGAAGGTCGTTGCGACAGGGTTTGCGAATTATGACGAATAGAATTCGATATCTAAAATAAATAAAATAACAAATAGTAAGTTCAAATAACCCAAAATTACTGGCACTCAGAATTTAGAGGATTAATAATACCATTAAAATATTTCAAACGTACAAAATAATAATTGAAAACATTGCGCTAGTATATGTAATAAAGCCATACGTACCTGCTCAGATATAAACATGCGTATAAAAACCGATATATTTCAAAAGTACGACTAGCACCACAACCACCAAACAAACTTGCGCCGCAAATGATAGGCACGGCCTTATATGCACTGAACAAATTAAAACAAACTTCCCATTCAAACATCCTAATATATCTTTCTGACTCACGCTGACACATAACTCAAACAATAATATATAGAGAAAAATTTTAAATTTAAAAATTTATCACTTTTTAAAAATGATTATGCGTATATTATATGTCTTATTTCTAATCTCCGTTGCCGGAAATGCTGGTATAGTATGAGAAATAATTTAGGATGTCCACAAAAGGTGGAAGTTTAAATTCGATATTATATTTCCTTTTTTAATTATCTCCGGAGATTTTACATTAGTTAATTAGAATTAATTAAAATTTCTTGTGCCCAATTGGGAAACCGCTGATAATTTTTTCCAGAGTTGGATTTCTAGGTTCTGATAAATCTATGCTAATGTGTCTCCCGAAAATTGAACTTCAAGCGAATTTATAGCCGTTTTCATCTATTTGTAGAGACCGTCGCATCTCTAAATCATTGATATGGTCGTTTTTTCCTATTGTATGATAAATGTCGAGTTTGTCAACTTCCAGTCTTTTTAAGATAATGCCAGAGTTTATCCAATATGTACTATTACTTCTACGAACTCCATCGTGCATAAATTCAATTCAACTTGTTTTTATCCTCTTATAAGAGCATATTTCGAACTTTTTAACTTTCAAATCCGTAAAGGAAAGAGTGGAGGGACATTATGGTGGAGAGTACATTGTTTGAATGCGAATTTTACCATTCTCTTTACTATTTACATTAATTAAATGTACACCAATTATAAAATACAGTGTTCATACAAGTTGCATATTTTTAGGAAAGTATATTGAGATTTCTCCGCTATTCAGCTACGGAGAATATGTGCTATTTCATTTTTAAAATATCATTTGAAAATAAATGTAGTCCTGAGTTGCAGAATTTAGAATTTTGGGATCGATCAACGGTGTTTAAAAACATTTTAGTTTCGGTATATGCAGCACAGCTTGCGTTTCTGAGTTTTGGTTGAGGGAGGATCTCATCGAACTTGAATTCCTTTATAACTCTTCAAATATTTCATAGACCATATTTTACAACGAGTAGGGAGTGTGAATGCAGGCTTTCAGATACGTCCCTGGGGAAGAAAGAAAGGTTGACAGATTTCTCAATCTCTTGTTTTTAGCACAAAAGTCAAGTGAAATTTCCTTGTTTGTTTTAACCAAATTCATAATCAATCTTTGTCATTTTTTATGGGATAAATCCTG
This sequence comes from Hymenolepis diminuta, assembly GCA_900708905.1. Lineage (NCBI taxonomy): Eukaryota > Metazoa > Platyhelminthes > Cestoda > Cyclophyllidea > Hymenolepididae > Hymenolepis > Hymenolepis diminuta. The sequence continues at coordinate 3,303,364 of CAADRB010000010.1, forward strand.
CAACATATAGATATAGCCCTAAATCGATCACTTCATTAGCTAAACAAGTGTCGGTGGATATTGAATATTTCGACGCATAATCTTATTATCTTTGCATATGATGGATTATGTAAACCTTTCGTTTGGATTAATGCTCACACAAGCCCTAGTCTCCCGCACATGTAATCAAGATTAGCGTTCGAGGTCATAAATACTTTATATCACACCGCGAAATTTAAGTGTCATTATATTTCGATCACGCATATTTTACTTTTAGCTTATTTACATTACCTTTAACTGATCTTTGGCTTTTTGAAATATCATGGTATAAATCGGAATTACATCAATTGTCTTTAATAATTTGATTTTTTTCTTTACACCTTGATACCAAATAAGTATTAATGCCAATGCATTTCTGATTTCTGTACATTGTAGACTCCATGAATACTCACTTCTTCAGTAATTTTTAGTAAAGAAACATTAAATAGAGTACAAAATGAGCTATCTATGTCTCGTTCTAGATCCAAATGACCTCTAACATTTTTTAATTTTTGTCCTGTCCTAGTAATTTTTACAAAACCTTAAGAACAAGGAATCTTCGTAATGAGCTATAATCTTTGGTTTATCCCATTAGAACTACAGGTTATATCAAAGTTAAAATTTGAACTAGGGTATATAGCTTTCAACATGATGCTTTGTGAGAGGAGTAGGAAGTTTCACTTGTGGTTAAATTCTCCTTATCCTTAATATTTTCTGGGCTTAACATTCAAAGCAGCGGTTGAATATTGCAGTATATGTTGATTTTTAAAGGAGGGAATGGCTGTCTTTATTTGAACTTTCTTTGTCTCACTTTCCACAATCCAGTTCACCATCATTCAATCGCAGAAGAAAGTGTTCAACCATATTTGACAATTTCTAAAGGATTGAGTGGTGATGCCACTCTCAATTTTAGTTTTACGTTCGTTGTTATAACTTAGAGAGATTTTTCCCCTAGTGGCCTGTACTCAAATGTATCAGTGTGTCTTATTTATGAAAATCTTTAACCACAGGGTTGGATTTATCATCCATTCATTTTATCAGATGATATTCCAATGTTTACCTCTTGGTTTCTTTTAGTTTGTGTTCATATCTGATAATTGGAAGACATTTTATTTTGATTAATTTGATGTTTCTTGGTTGTGTAAAAATGAAATCTTCCTAACTGAAGGCTAGCCACGGATTTAGTTAGGTTGTATTCTTCTACGTACATCTTCGACGTATCAGTAAAATCAGAACTCATGGATTTGACCCTTTTCAACTAACTTGTGGACACTGGTCGAAGAGAAGGGTTATTGGACTGCAATTTTTTCATCGGAGTGATTCTAAAATGCTACTCTACCTACGGCGAGTGTTAGAAAACATTTCCCTTCATTGGACTTGGACATTTTACATTAATCAATGGTACAATCATACTTTCATAATTACGCTACAGAGGGAAGAGGAAAATTTGCGGGATTATTTGCATCGATTTGTGCTAGGTACAACCCAAATTCTTCATTACGCAACTAGTTTTCCAGGAGATTATAGCATTTAAAAGGTTAGAAATTGAATTTGTTTACTCAAATTCTTCTGATAAAATAAGAAATTGTACCTCCAAATTGACCAAATTCAAAGGACTGGACGGTGACGCCACTCCCGTCTTTAAAGTTACGTAGCACTTAGTCATTGATATAGTCCGATTTTTCAGGCACTGTGACTATTACTATGATCTCTTTATTATATCACCCTATTTTTATTTATTAAAACCTGAAGCAATAGCGATATAGTCACCGCATCATTCAGAAAAACCGTAAAATTATGGGGTCACCCACTGTGGTCGTCAGTTCGAACCCTGGAGGACATTTGGCCGAAATGTTGACGCTGATATCTCTCTGGATAGCAAATCCATCATCTCTGCGTCTCACGACATGATCTTCAAAATATGGAACCGGCTAATGAAGAAGCATCACTGAAATAAAAGGGGCATAAAATCATGTGTTTTCCTAATGTAAATCAATAAAAGCCTCCTCTTTTGCTAACATCTATTGTAATCTTTAAGTTTTGCTGATATATTGTTACATGCGAAAATAAGTATTGATTTTAGAAAAATGGAGTAGAATTTCCCTTGTCCATTCGGTGAATTATTAACAACACCTGACTTTGGTAGAAGGAAGGCATCCTAGGGCCGTTCTTATGAGAAACTCTCATTCCACCATCCCTTTTGTTGGCCTGGATTAAGCTGTGCAGTCGCCTATTTACGTCACTGAGTGTGCATCGATCTCATGACCTCTGATGCTGAAGTCGTGAGCATTAAACACTTTGCCCCTAGTCATATATTGATTGAATACCCGATTTATGTATAGGTCAGTGTGGTTGCTCAGCCTTCTTATAAATAAATAAACAAGCACCATTTGTGGGCTGAAAGAGTTTGGTTACATTAATTTGAAGACCAATTATACAGCTGAGATTCAATAAGTATTGATTTTAAAATTCATCCCTACAGTCTGTTAATGATAATCGATTTAAGCCTTAACATCAGCGTCTTTAAATGTAATCGGGAGAAAAAGTGGTCTTCTTAATTAAGAAACTTTACTTACAATTAATTAGATGAGATGAAACCGACATATGCAATCTGAAAAATTTTACAATTCTTAAGTCGATTTAATAACTTCTTTTTATTATTATGGACAGGTGATGTCATCAATTGAACACCTGAGAGATGCATGATAGTCAAGTGATCGATAACCTGCATTAGAAAAAATAAGAAGATAGATTGCGATTTTGAGTACGTTCAACTGACCTGTTTTTGACGACATTAGTTGGGTAAAAATGAGCTTAACATTTTGTTAGCTATAGGAGAAGAAAATAATCACTATCGTCTGTTTCCACCTCCTATTCTACCAACCATTTCGGTCTGTATTTCACTTAGTCAATTTAAACAAAGTACATACCAATGATACACTTTGGATAGGCTGTAAATAAATTCCTCTATAATATTTACAGAGAGGAGGAGAAAAGTAATATCGGGGGTTATCGACCTTTAAACCAAGACTTCTAAATAGGTTCTTACCCCTTAAAGTCTCACTAAAATTTTTGATATCGTCCGGCTAAAGCTTAGCTTTCAAGGCAAGTGGGTGGAAATTATAGAAATGAGTGATTTTCATGAGCGAAAGTTTGCATTCATTTGCATCATCGTAATCTAACGGTTCCCGTCAGGTTGCAGAGTAAAGCGTTCAACCTAACTCGACCAAGTTTAAAATACTGAGTGGTGATGTCACTCCCATCGTTGGAGTTACGAAGCGATTAATGGAATAGGATAGTAAAAGTTTTTGAACATGTACTGGAAATCGGGTAATAGTAAAATCAAATAAGGGGAAAAATTGAGATCGAAGGGACGTTGAGAATAGAGTCAGGGTATCTTAAGAGTCTTATTCGAATTTCGGATTTTTCGGATTTGGGTTGTACAATGCTCACTTAACAGGGATTCCTTCGCTTGACGTTCCAAAATTCAAAGTTTCTGATCCATCCGGACTTTTCCAAAAAGTTCCACGCTTATTGACCGGTTGATTAATTATGAAGGTTGGTACTTTCACTCCAAGTTTTTTATTTCAAATGCCGGGAAATTAAGATAATCATGCTCAATCTTATGCGGCTTACACAATTATAACTACTAACTAGAAGTGGCCCAAGGTGAACTTTTGTTAAATTTTGAGCATCTCACTTGAGCAGAGATATGCAAATCTCCAATTAAACCTTGGAGTTTTTTCCAGAATAACTTAACAAAGAATATTTTTTCTTGGCTGCTTCATATACTGTTTTATTCTTTTGCTAACATACCAGTCTTTCAACATACTAACGGTCGGAAACCAGTTCTTCGAGGGGAAAGATTGTGCAGAATTTTTACAGATTACACGCTAAAATCCAAGCGCAGACCATCATGAACTGCCATGGGCGCGATTTTTATGAAGCATTAAGTAGTTTAAGAAGACTACTGGATAAGTACAGATTTAATTTCAAAAAAGCCTCATAAAATAACCATTTACTCAAATATTTTCTCCTATTAAGGTTTCCTTTAGTTAGAAGAGTTGTCCAACGGTTTGTTTAATTAAAGTTATGTGCAATTTAAGCAACCGCAGGTAAGTCATTAAGCACAATGTAAATTTCAAAAAAACTTCATTTTATCTGTGCTATTTTCTCTAATTCAATTTTCTTTCTAACGAATTAGACGTACAGATAGGGCTCCTTTTGTACCGGGCTCGAGATCATAGTTTTGAGACCTATCTGTTCATTTGCAGTAAACGAATTAACTAACTCTCAACAGTGAAGATCGTACTTGAGCTGCTCACAACTTAGTTATTCAAGGTATACACTGTCAGACGTTTTGGAATAGATTCATGTTGCGATAGGAAGCGTATGAAAACATTGATATGTTGCCTTTATTAACCTGACCGAAATTTAAATGGAGAAATCCAACAACCGACGATTCTGTAGCCCAGATGAACCAGGTTTCTCCTTCTTCCCTGGTTTAGTACTACAGTATTCTAACCCTCATTTATTTTTTCTTTCTACGCATTAAAATGATGTCCAACGATTAAAAGCTAAAAAAATCTTATTTTACCGCAAATTGTAGAACCAACCAGCACCTCCCAAGGTTTCGGCCAATTTAAAAACACTCCCTGTTGCCAGCAAAAGTAAGAACTGTGCTTTTCGAGATTTTCGTAGAACCAATCCTCTGTTGCGCCCTCCCAAAACAGTATTGAGGGCGCCGAATAAAAACAGACTTAAGACTCTACTTAACACTATGAAAAAATTTGTATCAAGAGTACCTTCTCGTAAAGTCATGAAACGTGAAGAAATATCTCATTGGAAACCTCAACAAACAAAAACTTCAAATAACAAGGAGAATTAGAACGAAGCCTTATACGAAGTCATGGCTAAGACAAATTGATCAAGCCGACAGGAATGTCTCCGATTTAACCGAACTTTCATGGCTAAAACAGACAACGATGGTGACACTCATTCTTAAATGCGAAAATGCCCACCGTAAAGACTTGAAAGTTACATGCTTGATTCAGAAGCCCCTTGAGAGAGCACACTTTTTACCTAGACTATATATCAGTATATTGTGTTACGGTTATTTAGAGAAACGAGACAAACTTGACGATGGGGGGAAGTCAATCATACACAAATAGCCTTGCTTCAAAAAAACAGAGAAATTATTTGTAAAAGAATGTTCACAGAAAAGAAAAAAGTGTTTTTGCGTTATTTCGCAGGCTCTCAATTTCCGGATGCTTTAAATCTTCTTAAAGATAATGGTGGTTAGGGGCTTCATACCGGAATGTCATCCGTAATATTTATATTAGAATTAACGCGAGTGTCTTCAAAATATCTTTTAAAAAACAGCAGCACATATTATTCCACACTGAGAAGATTCCGATAGACCAAACTTCCCTTTCCCAAAGTATTTTCTCAAAGTTATATATCCGCTTGCCTCAATATACTTGCTATTATTAATAAATTCCATATAACATACATAGTCCGTGCAGTTTTTCACTAAACTAGCATACAATCAAATCCAATATTTCAAATTGAAGAGTAATAGAAATTAAAACGGAGCAGCGACAACCAAATCTCATAAGTTACTCGTACATTTTAGAATAAAATTACTAACCAAATCCCATTTACACTCTCTTCCATTTAATCAACTATTAAAAGTCCATGTATCTTCCCATCTATTTGTTACATAAGGTGTGAGCTTCTACTGATCATGTAGATTAATTTGACATAGTTGTTAATACAAGCCAGCAGTTGTAACAGAAGACATCTCTTTACCCATATGAGAACTAGAAAACGTTTTCGATCAATAGATCTAATAACCCGTTTACTTTATAATGCATAATTATCGTATTTGTACAATTACCCACAACAGGTGTAATAAGTGAAGGGAGAGCTTGTATAACAAAGTTCAAGACCATATGAATAGAGAAATGGGAGAGGAATGAGGAAGACAAATAAGGTCAAGACGTTAGTTATTATCGATCCCTGTAATACTATACATTTGACATTCATATATTTTTCCCATTAATACTATGTACAATGCGGGGACGAGAGAGAAGTATAATAGGATCCACAACTAAATGCCTTCATTATGAGATTTAAAAGAATATTTTAACAATGCAAACTGGCCACAGTTGTAGTAATTGAATACGAGTACAAACAGAAGGGAGATGGATGATTTCAGCAGAAAACAGTTCAAACTACTAATACAAAAAATTGAGGGGACCCATTTTCTTAAATTGGGAAAGTGGGTAGGGAGAAGAGGTCATAAAGCAATGTACAGCAAGAGGAAAGTAAGGGGATATTTAACTAGATATAGATGCAACCAAGGAAACCTCAGAGGATTGACTTGACTGAAGACTTCCAAGGTCAGATGGAGATTGGTCAGTGAGCTTGGATTCCGATCGAGTAATACCGATCAATATATTCGCTGTCTCCGCCTCAAAACCTCCACTGCTACATGGTGGAAAATCATAAAATTCCTTTAGTTCACATATTCAAGAACCATCGGTCGCAAAATAACAAACAGCAAACGAACTGTATCAATATTCACCATTTAACCCGATATGTAATATAGGTTATGTTCATATAGCGTACATCGGCTCAAATCAAGCAAACCAGACTCAAACAAACACTAACGGCTCCATTAATTCATTCACAGCAAACAATTATCAGGTACAGGTTCTGTATAATTAAACACTAATCATAACATTGATCAAACACAATAAAATCTTTTAGACCTATACCACCCGAGATTTAGGCTTTCTTCCGACATACGGTTAGTGAAATTCTTAGATCTTGGCAAGGACAATCACCAACTTAGCTTCAAACTGAACGATCTCAAATGCACCAAAACAAGACCTTTGACAATTAAGCTCGATAAAAAGGTAGATCATTTATAAATTCTTGGAATTCGCCCAACAAATAATTATCTATAAATTCACAAACCTACACCCCATGCCCTAAATCTATCCCACTTATTAGTCCGATCTCTCAATCAAACAACCATTCAAAAATCTCTCAAACCATTCCCAATCGAAAAACAAGGCAAACACAGCAAAACTCAGACAGATTTTCCGGGTTAAAGCCCATAAAAATTCATACATAAAAATGCAGAGAGATCTACGTAAATACAGAACTATTTCTTCTGAAGGTGAGATTTCACTCACTATTTTCCCCCGAATTTTTTGTTGGCTTTTCTTCCTCCTCTGGTTGAAGAAGAGGAATCTTTGGAGGGAAATTGTGGATGACTTGAGGGAGGGGGCGATACGGAAGTGTATCCTCTTGGAGGTCGAGAAGGAGACCTCTCCTGAACTCGTCTCCTTGAAGAAGGCGGAGGAAGGGGACCTTCAGACCCCTCTACAAGTCGACGTTTCCGGGTCCTAGAAAGTGAGGAAGCTGGTGTTGCTCGCCTCGAAAAAGGATGATAACCATCTTCTTCCATATCATCGAAGTCACCGGCGTTATCATTTTCGGCAACACCGGTGTATCGATTTCTCGATCGATAGTGCCCAGTATAGGGGGGCATTTCGAAAAGATCATCTTCTTCATCCTCATCTAACAACTCCACCTCCAACTTCCTAGCGGCATCCTTCCCTCTCCTTCTTGGAATTGCAGCAGCACTGTTAGTTTTTAATCGAGATTTTTCACCACATTTGACGTATCTTTTAGGCGCCTTGGGTTCTTCGTTTTCCCTCTCATCTTCGAAAGAAAGACCCTCCATGTCATAATTCGTTGCAGCTATCTCTCTCAACAATTCTACCTGTTTGGCACGAAGTTCGGCATTCACCAACTGAACCAGCTTTTTGTCCTCCAGACTTCGCAAGTGCTGTTGTAAGTAGCAGTACTCGTGGTCCATGTGAGGGGCTTTCACTATGAAAGTCTCCTCTGTTGTGTCACTTGGTTTCGACCAATTCGAAGGGGGCGCCTCTTGATCGTCATCCAGGAAGTTGAGCATTTGATCCACGCGAGCAGAATTCAACTCGGTTTCTCCATTTAGGCTTGAAAGAACATCTTTTGGGGATCCAATTTTACGCATTTGGCGTAGAAAACTACAGGATCGGCATGTTGAAATCTCATTTTCTTTACACCGTTCGCACATAACTAAAAAGAAAAGGGAGAGCTCCATAGAGGAACATTTAACAGACCACTCCAAATTTGTAATCGTGTAAAATTGAGCTTACGTTGATTAGCTTGAAGAGAAGACTTTCTTCGATTTTTTGCCTCCTTCACCGGTTCTTGCGGAACTGCTGAATTAGAAAACAATAAGACAGTCCACTGATTCTAATAATTATCACTACTATGTGCCTTAACTTAACAGGTGCGATTTGGCGAGTGGAAGTTATCCAAAACTCAAAATTTGTGTCCGCTTACCACGCATCATGTTCTAATTCTTAAAACTAGGGGGAGTTTATTCAAACTTTTTAATTAACCATTCCATTCTTTCAAGGCAGAAAAGAAAGATGTACTTACCACTCGCAGATGTGGGCATACTACAATTTGAGGAAAAAAACACACCGGAGTTAAGATTACTAAAAATAGGAATAAATTAACTTAACTTCTAAGGAACTCCATCATACCCCATTGGCCCAAAAAGTCGTCTTCTCGCCTCTTCAAACTTCTCCTCTTCTTCTGGAGACCAGGGTTCGAATCCAACTGGTAGAGGAAGGGTTTCAGGACCGAAAACTTCAGTAGCACCGAGGAATTCCGATTCTGGGAACTCCAAGGGTTCTGAGTCCTCAGTTGAGCCATCTTCGGGGATTATATCTACATGTGTCTTTGGAGGGGTTCTATTCTCAGGAACAGGAGCACTGGTTATTATCAAACTTCCAGTGGAAGTAGGAAGGGAGCTAATAGTCGTCAATTGAGTACTGATTGTCGTGATTGGCTGGAATGCTATCGATCGGACAGTAGGAAGAGGAGGAGCACGCCTTATCGATTCCAACAAATTGGACCTCTCACTCGGATCGATTGCCCAAAAATTTCCCCTGCCTGGACCCTTTAGTAAAGGAAAATACGTTCAGCAAAACAAGTTCGAAAAAGATAAAAAACGAAACAAATTTTTACAACAGATAGACAATGTGTGTGCAGTTTGGTGCTAATTCATAATTTCTTCTGCTTGTGCAGTGATTTAAATGCTCAATTTATTAAAATTTGCATGACCTCGTCAGAACACATCTCTTCCAAAGCGAGAGATGATCCATATGGCAGACGATACTCTAAACTGTCACTCTAAAACGCATACAGCGGGTAAAACAGCCACGAGCGAAGATTACTAGAAAGGAACGAAATCAACCACAAAATCCGCACTCACCCGAACATCTCGTGGTAATTTTTTGAAGTATTTGTTTATTGAAAGGTTGTGTCGAAGAGAGTTCTTCCAGCCTGAATTGCTGTTTCTGAAGTAAGCGTAGTGCTTCTGACACCAATTGTAGATTTCCTGAACAGTCATACACTTCGACGATGATGACTCAATGGCCATGCAAATAAGATGAGTATAACTGATACCGGGTTTCACATTACTATCATCAAAAGCATTGACTACACCTGGGGTAGTGAAGTGGGAAGCAGTGGTCACAATTAAGGGGTAACCCTGATTGACGGTGACAGGAAGAGGTTGAGAGACTGTAACGACAGTCTGACCCTGATTTCGAACTCGATACGTCGATGAAACTGGTGTAGAAGCCCTAGTTGTCTCCTCTTCTTGATCTAATGGAGCGATGTTTATGATATCTGGACCTTGAAGCCAGTTAAGGGGAACCAAGTCACTTTGTTGATGTTGTGGCTGCTGAGAAACCTCACTTTGTATGATCAAATTGGAAGCACTCGCAGCACACTGGGATGAGCTATGCGATGTATTTTGCGGATTATGATGATCAGAATTCGACATCTAAAATAAATAGATAAAAGCTGGTTAATCGTTTGAGATGAAAGTGGCTGTAAAACAGAAAAGAGAAGAATAATACAACATCAAAGTATTTTATTGACATTTGGATGTACATTGAATAGTCTAAAAATATCATGCTAAATAGGTAATAAAAAGATGAAGATACCTGCATAGGTATAAAAATGTGTATAAAATTTAGTTTCTTCTGTACATAAGACTAGCACTAAAACCACCAAACAAATTAGTGCCACAAATGATAGACGCTTAATTTAACTCAAACTTCGGCGGCTTTAATTACAATTAGCGAGTTTAAACAACATAAGGCACAACCAGCCAAATAATTCTAAACAAGTAATAGATCATCAAAAAACATTTTTAATTTGTTTCATAAAACAACAATAAATTAAAGCTAATTTCACCGGTAATACAGTTGATTGCGAACTGCATCAATTATCCAGCGAAGCAAAATATTGCGGCCCAAATATCCCTTCGTTTTTTCTTATGAAAATCCATTAAAGCAATAAATTAATTGAACGAATGAAGAAATCGAAGGAATTAATAGAGTATGTACAGGATACTTTAAAGAATGGACAAACATAACCTCTACTATTTGTTCAATATTTAAATATTTAACTATTTTATATCATTTAAAATAAAACAAGTCAACATAAAACATATGTGCATATATACATACCACATCTCTAATTTAGATTCAGAGGAAAACTATATTGATAATCGATATAATAATATCAAGTCCGGATTTCTGTCGAATGTTGAATTTTACTATTTTACAAATCGGTCTTCAGATTATTCTGGATAGGTAAATCAGCCCAAATAAATGAAATATTAGCGCATCACTTTCTAAAACCAAGAAAACTCAACCTTGGATTTTTCTATATAAAACCAAAAATGATAACTCACGTTCTGTTGATTTTCTCAAAGGCTCAAATAGGAAAGATCCGCTCACGTATTCCACAATGTGAAGACGTACTTCCGAGATAGTTGTGATGATAAGAGATTGTGAAATGAACAAATCAATCTTCATGAGACTTGGATACAATATCACGTCGATCTGAAATGTGAATTTTTAAATAACCATTGAATTGATTACGTCGCAGGGTTAGATCAAGAGATAAAATTAACCGAGTTTCTCTGAGTTCGTTTAATTTTTACTTGAAAGTAAATTATACGGAAGGGCTGAGCCACCATATGCTAAAACAGTGACAAAAATGAAATAAAGTCTCAATTACTCTAGTTATGATGTGATTTAAGCGGAATTGAATGAAATATAAGTTGAATGGGATTTAAAGCTCTCCTTTCAGGATTACAACCAACATTAATAATGAATTAGCCCCCATTCTGAAGTCATCGTCATGAGAAACCGTTCTTCAACCATCCCTCTTGTCGGCCAAAAAATCAGTACAGTTGACCGTCCATGTTGCTGAGTGCACACTGAGGAATATTGACCTCGTGAACTATGAGATACTAACTAACCACTACGCCACTACGCACTGTCGTATATCAAGTTTATCAGCAGATTCTGACCACGGAAAAGCATCTAAATACAAGAAATAGTAAAATAGTTCGGTAAGATATGAAAATTGAGGAAAAGATAATAAAGCTAGAGAACAGTGACCTTTACATTATTTTAACAGTGGATACATTTGTCTGTCAATTTTCTTATAATAAATATAGTTTACTCCGTAATGGCCTAGAGTTCCAAATTTGTATTGCTTGACTCTTGATTTCCTAAACCCGACCAAAACAAACTCAATATTCAAACTTTTTATATTACATGTAAAATATAGATTTTGTGGTATGTTCACTGAAACAAAAACAATATCACCGCTGCAAATGGACTTTAGATAAGTTGACAAAAGTGGGTCATGCAAAAGTTATGAAAGTACATACTTCAAGTTCTTTCCCTCTATAAGAAATGGATTATTTACAGTGTTTACAATTAATTTGGTCTAAACTGACAAATAAGTATGTACTTATTTACCATATAAACTGAGAGGCGAAATACGGTTTATTTACGTCTCCTGTTAAGTTCGCATATGAATAATGAGAACGCAGCACCTATTGTGGAATTTCCCAGTCCCTGAGTAGGAAAAATTTGCAGAAATTAGTGAAAAGACAATTATAATAGATAAGTAATGAACTGCTACGAAATGTCTATTCCATAGCTAATAGGTACGTAGGCATATCTGCCAACGAAAGTGATTTGAGTTCAACAAAAAATTTTATGAACCGATAAGGCCACACAGACATAAGTCAATTGTCGTGAAAATTTTTTGAATTTAATTCAAGTAGAGGTAACATTTTTAAGAGGATAAAAGACAGTGTGTTTTAAATCCCAAATGCAGGTCGTAATATACATAAAATAACAATAAGCTTGAAAAGTCACCTCACAAGGTAAAACAATTCTCCGTGAAATTATTTTAAGCAAAAAAATGCCAAACTGTTAATCGTTAACTTAAAAAAATCAAACCTTCTGAGATGGTTGTAAGAGCAGATCTGATTTTGATACTTGGATGAAAATTCGATAGATTCTAATGTAATCACTAAATGATATAAGGATCCATTTCATGAGTTTGTAAAATTCTTATTTCACTAACACGAAAGAAGGCAACTTCGATTCTCTATCCACACAAGCAAATTACTATTGATTAACCCACTGATATAAAATTAATCAAAATCGGACAAATCTCAGGAATAATGTAGAGGAATGAAGGTAATAAGTTAGTAAGTAAGGTAGTAAGACTTAAATAAAATTCTTTATTCTTAAATGATTGCCCCTTGTGGAACAGCAATTAACGTGTTCGTCTGAGAAGACAGTGTTCACAAGTACCGCGCCCATCGGTGCACTTCCAGTGAGTGGAATAGCCAACCGCATTAGCTAAGCCTTGCTAATAATGTAGGTGGTAAAACTCAAGTTTCTAACCATGGAGACTCCATGATGTTGCTCCTTTACCTTACATTAATATTGGAATAAGCTTTCTCAAATGGCGCCGAAAGTCAAGTTATGCTATTCTTGAAAGATAAATTAAAAAGCAGAGGATGAAAACTGCAGAGAGAATTCGTAAGTTCTCTTCACCGCATCCGCAGCATTTTATTCAACTATCAATGAATTAAAATTTCCCTTTTGCTAGCTAAAGACGATCATTTAATTACAGATAATTATCAGTATTAATAATGACCAACCGTAGTTACACGTCTGGTCTAAAAGTGTATATTATACATTAATATTTTCAAATACTTCACATGTTGACACTCTTATTAATTAATGTAATTGGTAGCTTTAATCAGTGGATGTGTATAGATGGAGTTAGATCTAACGACACTTGGCCGAGTATATTACTCTAAGTCCATCAGTAATACTGACGGCATTTATTCCGTTTCCCAGAATTAAGAATGACTAAATTGTAGCCTTGTCGTGGGTAATAATATTCAGAAAACTAGTCGACTGTTCAGAAGTGCATTATTATGAACGCAATTTTAAGGGCATAGACGTACATTACCAAAATGTCTAGTTGGTAATTATGAGGTCAAAACGCAGGTTCTAAGGCTAGAGGACAGTCTAATATTCACCATAAAAGTAGTGGGTCGCGCTAAAAGATGAATAACAGTTAGCTAAAATAGTTTTAAGAAACTGCATAACCTACATTACAATGGTAAGGAAAAGTATAAAGGTATATAGATGCTAGTTCCATCATCTTCCTCTTGATTATAAGATAAAAATAAATTCACCCGCATTATTGCAGACATACACTAACATATGAATCTAGGAATCAAATGATGAAGTCGAAAATTTCAGCATCGTTAAGTGAAAATATGGACAGCTCAATACTCCCCAAATTCAAGTACAGTAAGACTTGTGATATCCTAACTTCATTGTCTACCTATTGTTGGTCCTCTCCCACTTTGCATACCCAATCGGGCTTCCCCTTATTCAGATACTTTACCATTATTAAAACTTGCTGCGGCATGAGCAATAATAAAGGTACGTAGCAGTTAAGCATGTAAGTAAGTCAGAACTTACTAGATCGATACCTTTTGAAGCACACCACTAACCCCACTGACTAATACTAGTCAAAGAGAGGAGCGTTAGAATGTTGTTCTTCCATCATGTAGGCCCCAGGATACCTTCCCTTAAACAAAGACACCTGTAGGAAAACAATTCCCCCAATAAATTAGGGGAAAATCCAATACATATAAAATAAAAAGGTAACCTCCAAATCCACTAGAGGGGAAAGCGATGCTCTGGAGCCTCCTTAGTTGAAAAATTAAAATGATTTCACCCAGAGGTTGATCATTCAAATCAGGAATTGTGCATAGATAAGTACTGAAACATGGTACCTGTGGTGGACATTAATACCCCCATATTTAATCCCGATTAATCTTGTTAACTCCTCCTCCCCACACCTTACAATCTCCTAATACTGTTGACCTCTGAAAACGTTCTTTTGACCTCGCTTTTTAAACCACTTTAGTCAAATATAATTCTTCATTGTAAAATTTAAGTGAAAGTGGTACCAACTTCATGACTTCATAAACCTCAGCATCTATTAAGACAGGGACTTGTCGCTGCCTGCTATTTACGCTTCCTACTTAATAACTGAGATAATCACATTGCCTAGCTGCTATCCGTAAAGCCTGAGATAGCTAAAGCTGCTGAATTACCAGTCTTAGGATGACCATGGTTAGTAGTTCGAAGAGTGATTAAATATATTAACTGGAGAAATCATAATGGAATTTGTTTACCACATAATATTAACAGATAGCTGACTCAGATTGAGGTCAGTCCATGAATTCATTTTAATGGAGGGGTGCTTGTAGATTATATAGGTCATCGCCGATTTTATGGGCGGAATCAGTAACGAAGCTCATTGGTATCTAAGACGTGATTCCACTTAATTTATTGTAATTATCACGTTCAAACTTTCTATCATCCATCCTTAGCACAACGTTAATCATAATTAACCAATGTGGTCGGTCATTGTAATTATTGACCTCTGACATGGAAGATGAACACGTTTCCACTATGAAATCGGGTTATATTGAAAGTAAATCCCAAGGCAATTTGAGGGATTAAGGTCTATTTTTCACCTTGGACGAATAATTACGGTCCTAGGACCCTTCTGATAAAATCCTTACATTTATACGGTTAGTAACCTCGTTTACTGAATATACACAGTAGAGTATCTAATCCATGACTCTAACCCCATGATATACATTCGGGTATTAGAATCCAAAATAGAAGACATTGAAATCCACAATAATTGTTTATACACTTAATCCACCTGGTCAAAACCCCCTAGTACTTAAAATAATGGATGCCAGCACATAATGGTTTTCAAGACAATTAATAAAGGTGCACTTTTCAAAATTCAAAACATTTTGAGCCGTTTACCTAATTGAAAAATTAGCATTCAACTACGTCTCTACCGATGGTAAGAACTTTCATCAACTTAGTGGACGACCATATTTCCGCTACCCCGACTCTCATAAATCCCAAAGTCATTGAATGAAAATGTCCAATATACACTCTGAGTAGGGGACTAGATTAGCCCCACTCCTCTCTCTACCAGTTTCATCCAGAACGGTTAATTATTTCATTCGTTGAATGTGCTCTTTGACCCCACGACCCCTGACCCACCTGTAATTGACCGGAATTGACACCAATAGACCCCTCCTCATCTGATACTAATGTTAATATGTGACACTGCGGTTGATGGATTCGGTACCTATCGATGCACACTCAGAGAGCTGAATGATCAACCATACTAATAAGATGTTAATAATGGATAGGGGTGGTAGAAATCAAATTTTTCATTAATGATAGAGGCTCCATTATACTACACTTCAGTCCAAGACGAGCGCTGGATAACTCTTTCCTAAATGGAATCGGATTTTATGCTACTAAGTTATTATTGTAAGAGGACGAAAACAGGTAAAAGATGGATGCACTTTTATAGTCATGTTTCACGTGGACCAAATACACAGTTTTGTTATTTTTCGTCGAATACCTCCCCTTACCGTAGAATGCCGAAACTCTGGAGACCCAACACAATCATCGGCCGGACCGTTATTCCGGACGTCTGGAAAGATTAAAGATGAATCCAACCTCCGAATGTATAAATCAACAACTCTCACTAGGTGTTGGATAAAATGAATACTTTTTATCCAAGAAAAATGGGATTACCAATTTTATTGTTATTTACATACACCATATATTCGCTAAAATATGGTAAATTGCAGAGCCATTGTTTCGTAGTACTTTGGAGTAAAGCCTACATCACGGTAATTCCACGTTATTATTGAGGTCGGGGAATTTATGGTTACTTCACTGGATAGTAAAGCTACAATAATATTAAATATGTCAAATGTTGTTTATTCCAATTTACTGTCCGTCAGAAATATGCCACATAACATAGTTGTTTATCTTTGGGAGTTCGAATCCAATTTAAGTAAGTCCACACCAAACACACTGGCTAATGCTTGTCAATAAAGGGGTGGCATGATTCGAATTTCTCATTCAAAAGACTTAGGGTGCTGAAAATGGGGAATGC
>CAADRB010000010.1:3319966-3383199 GCA_900708905.1 Hymenolepis diminuta
GGAAAAAGTAGAACCAAAATTTAAATGAATATCAAAAGAGCCCTGCTTTCTAAGAATTTTGAACTCATCAGCTGGAACATGTTTTACTTAAAAGGTATAGTTAATTTTGCCGTCTTAATGTTCATAAGTTCGATTTCAGACATCATGCTAATTGATTTCATAATCGTGGTATTCAGGACTTGTTGATCAGTATATTGGTCTACTATTCCGATAAGATTTTTCCGCCAAGATAGCCATAGAACAACTCGTCGACACTAGCAAAGATGACGTTTAGTATTCATCGTGCTCACTTTAAATAAATGTGATATTTAAGTAGATACTATTGAGGAATGTATATCCCCTCGAGCATCATTTTAGTAATGTTATAAGAGGAACTAAAATCAGGAGAAAGTGCCTGGACAAAAATAACAAACGAAAATAAATCACCCTAGATTAAGGTAAACAACTAACCGCCCAACCGATCTAAACCGACTTCTTTCTTCTCAGTTATTATTAAATTGCACACTTTAAATTACTTCGTAAGGACAGATGAGATTAAAGTTAATAAAATTAAATAATTTGCGACGTTAACTACACCGCTAACTCATTTTCCGAGCCCTGAGAAAAAACGAGACTGACATCATAAAACTGGATAAAATTTGAGATCTGTTTAAAGGAACTTGGAAGTCAATCGGTCTTTCTGCTACTAGAAAGCAGAAAAATACCGGCAAATAACAAAGCTAAAAACAAGTTAAGTTCTAGTGGTGTGCTTTGAAATATAAATTTGACGTGATAAATATTACTTAATTAACTAAATAAGTAGAGAAGTAATATAAAGAACATTACCTGCCTGTGGTGCAGCCGCCTGAAAAAGATGACTAGCAGTCAGAATTACTTCACTAGTCCGTTTGGATCAAACTAAAATAAAAGGGTAAAATTTTACATTGTATTTTAGTTTCATAAAGAGATAATGATAATAGCATTAGAAAAACTAAATAGACTGCAAACCCTTTTCGAAACCGTTGAAGAAACAGGCGAAACCACTCAAATTTATATACTTATTTGGTTTCAGATATAAGCTTTCATTCGTGATTAGAAGAATTATAATTGGTTTATAAAACACGTGAATCCAAAACCTTCGTTCGTTAACAATGGGCTTACAGCGCTATTTTTGAATCCAGTCGAACTTAATAGCCTCCAATATCTCATATCAGGAGGAACAAAACAATGATCTACCAAAAAGATAATTTTACTCTTCGTGACTGAAATCTTCAAATTTCATTTCCTTCCTCAATTCACTGAATGCGATATCAGAAGATACACATCTTGTCATTCAACTCATGTATTTAGAAATGAACCCTCACTAACATTTTTTGACGAAATAAACTGAACTAGCCTGTTCATCTGTAAAATAACCACTTTGCAAACGAGGGTGACCATAAGACACTTCAAGAAAAATAACCTTTACTCTATTTAAGACGAGTGCTTTAGTAAGCTTTATCATATAAAAATTTTGACTTTACGTTGTAAATTTAAGTTTTCCGGTCAAAATAATGCACTATGCATTGCAGATGAGTATTCTGACAAGGTACAAAAATAGCAGACCAAAGATAGAAGAGTACATGCTTTACTAGAATGGACTGTAAAAATACGTACATTTATAATTTTATGCAAATCCTCAATATTAAAAAATATTTGAATAGTTTAATAGATTGAAACAATGGTAACTCCTTACCAGTGAGCGAGTTGAAAATTGTAATTGATTTTTGAATACTACAGATGATTAAGCCAGGAAGAAAGAAGAAAAAGACTGAGCACGAGCAATTAATGTGATATTCGATGAATTGCAGCTGTTCAGCAAGCCATTCAGACTACGAATAACTCCGGAATATTTCTGTCAGAATAAAATATAACGCCATAAGTAAACATCTACAAATAACAATAGATCATTAAAGAATACATAAAATAAGAATTTTATTTCAGATGGAGATGAATACAGTATGATAAAGGGAAAGCTATTAGTTATACGGAAAGAACAATCGCTATCAGGATAGATCTACCAGAAGATCTAACACAGTAAAAAACTAAACAGTAAATTAATACATATAAAATATGCGTATAGTATAGAGAGGAAAATTTTCTAAGCTTGGCGAAATTCACTTAGTAAGCAAAATTATACTTAAAAAATCAGGCAGTTGTAAAATTAGAGAAATATCAGTATATACAAAACTTTGGCCCAATAATACACATAATACAGTGAAACCAATAATGATTCAATGGAAATAATACAAAAATAAGACAATCTTAAACCGAAAAATATTTTAAAATTATGACGACGCTTAATTAAATTGGTGCTATATTGATGGTTGGACCATACTAACAAATAAACTCAAACTCATTTATCTACAAAGCAAAGCAATAATATTCATATTTATATTAAATTGAAGATTCCGATTTTATTTGTTGCGTGAAATATATTCAAATTTAAAAGGAATTCCATGCTTTAATCTGAAGTTTATATATTAGATAATCTTGTGCTAAGAATATACTTCATTCCATCATATACAATTTGTTTTTTCGCTATATTTATGTGTTTTGAATTATGTTTGTAGTGGTATTACAAAACATAAATTTTATTTTCTGAAAATGGTTTGCGACTTCTCAAAGATTATAAATGGACTCGTCCTGGCCAACCTAAACAAAACTGGGTTACGGCCCAGCTGAACAAGTAGTCTCTATAGGTTTGCTATCTACTGCGTTAAATAATTGCGGGCTCACTGCCACTGATTACTTTAATGACTGTCTGTTTACCGCCAGTTGGTGTTATTATTCTAACAAAACTTTAATCCCAACCGTACCAGCCTCACATCTAATTAAATATGGCCAGCTATTATTAGTCCATTAGCATACGCATAACGTAGGCATAGTACGAGGAATGTGGTATAAAACATGAAAGGAAATGCTGATCAGATAAAACTCGACAAATATTTGTTAACAGAATTAGTGCTCTATTATTAGATAGCAGAAGTTATGCGAAATAAATACTTGACTTGACAATTTATGTTTTATCAGAGGTTGCCATTGAAAATGAAGGTCATACCGCTAATTACCTGAAATTTTTGGTAATTCAGTGGCAAAGTCTGTGTGTTTTCATGGAAATATCAATCCGAGGTCAGGTTACTCCCGACAAATAAGCATAATTAATGTTTGTCGTCTTACAAAGCTGTTAGTGCTATGCAAATATGTATGATCCAAAATGACAAATAAAGTGAAAATATAGTTTGCACGTAAAACATATATATATATATATATATATGTATAATAACATCCGTTTCTGTCAGTTATAATAAATAACTAAACTGCAAAAAATAAATCCAAATTTTTACTTAATTTTTTTATATTAATTATTATCTAATGTTGGTGTCTGTGTACAGTTTTAGAGTATGTATGATGAATGTCCTTAGAAAGTTACTATACGCTAAGATTTAGTGTTTGTTTTAGACCGCTTATCTTGTACGGTCCGGATGTAAGCTGTAATTTATTTATATATCTCGTAATCGCTTTTTAAATATTACGAGTTTATTTTGCATTCTACTATTGTAAATTTGTTAAATTACATGCGAATATTACTCCCCCTAACTCTTTTTAGGTGCTGAGTACGTTCCAGTTTTCTTTGTAAATAAGTTCATAAATTTAATATTGGCTACTATCACATGAAGATTACTTATTAATTATAAGCACAGCAAAGTGCTATCAATGCTGTTTTTGCGAAAATTTTATTCTGTTAATTGCTTATTCCTATTAAAAGAATCTTCTTCCCACCTGAATGAGTACCGCGTGGACAATTCGATGCCGTCGAAATGCTTCAGCTGTTCGGCGTCCCGCGTCACTCAGCTCCCTTCCAGATCTCTCCGATGAACTTGAAATTGGCAGCCGACCTGGCAGTGGGGCTAGTGGTCTCTTCGAGTCATGGGGTCAAAATCCAATTAGCTCCAATACCTACGACAGCCAATCCAACATCTCTGTCTCCTTTCTTGGAAGTCGTATACGACGCCAATACCGATCCGCATTTCTCCTCTCTGATGAACATGTTGTCGGTGTAAGCCGATGTGAAACATTTCATCCCGAAGTCGCAAAAGCAGACGTTCGCATAAACCTGTCTGTCCAAGGTCCACCAAATGAGTCAGTTATTCCAGGCCATCGACGATCACAATCCGCTCCGAGTTTGATTCGTGATAACCTTGATGAAAATCGCGGTTGGGCTCGTTTAATGCTTACCACTGATAGGCCTCGGGGTTCTGAAATTCTTGGTCGAAGTGGCAGTAGAAATTACTTTGCAAAAGTAGGAATTAATTCTCCATACTTCCATCGGCGAATTAAGCCAATGAAAAAAGAGGAAGAATACATAATTGGTGTGAGTACACTTCGTGGAAATGCAGAATCGGAGGAGAAGAACGGTAGTGTTTCTGCCACATTGGTGAGTGGAACAGCATCAGACGGAGAACCTAGCATCGATCGTTTTGAAAAGGAAACGTATTTAGATACTGCAAGACGACTAGGAAGTCCTGTTACTGTTGCAA
Source organism: Hymenolepis diminuta (assembly GCA_900708905.1). NCBI lineage: Eukaryota > Metazoa > Platyhelminthes > Cestoda > Cyclophyllidea > Hymenolepididae > Hymenolepis > Hymenolepis diminuta. Next base: position 3,324,526 of record CAADRB010000010.1, read on the forward strand.
ATTGTGCGGCAATTTCACATCTATCTCGAGTATCACTCCGTGACAACAGTAAGTTGTCTTTACGTCGGTTTTGCATTGCAAATGTGTTTTATTTTCGGCTATATTTCAGGCCGATAACATTTGTGTTGAGGAAATCTCTCAAGGGGAATGTCGATTATATTTATATTCTTCGTTTATTTTACAATGACACATGCGAAGGGAAATGTTTAAACTTCTTTTGCAAATACTTTAATTTTAAACGTATTACACAGATATCACGTGTTTTTAAAGTACTCATCGAACTCTTACTCAAGTCTCAAAATGAATTTAAAAACAGAAGTTGGCTGGAGTTACGTAAATTGAAAAACTAATCTATTTTAAGAATCAGGTATTTTATAAAAAACGTTCCTTGGCCATATTAATAATACATATATTTTGTTGTTATGGAAATTATTCGAAAAATAAAGTTAATTTATTATCGCTATTTTGGTGATGAATTGACTCAGGTGATTAGAAAGTGCGCTTTCTTAAAGAGAGAGAACCTTATTTTTTAATCATTATGTTGAATTTTTTCGCTATTGATGCGTATTATATTATCCCAACCGATCTTTTTAATATTTATACCATCACATTAACCCGAACATATATTTATACGTTTGTTTCTCTTTTATTTAGACTATTTAATTGAAAGTTTCTGTTAATGAACGTACTTAAATACAATCTGTATAAGGAGATGCTGAGCTTTATATATTTCAGTTACCGAGAGCAATGGAAAGTAATATATGAAGAATTCATTTTTACAAAAATACGACCCATAACATTTCAATTGAGTTCTTGTTTAACGTCCTCGATAACAGAAATATCAGATTCTATTGTTCTTTAATTAAAAAATGTCACCTAGCAGCCACTATGTGGAATTTGAAAAAAAATTATCATTTCGCATACGAAAATAGTTCGCCTTTATTTGGATTTTTGAAATAACTATCATTGGTAATCTGATTCTTTTCATGATATTGTTATTTGTTATTATTATTAGATAATCAACTGATTTGATTATTATTGAAAATAGCTGTCATATTGTTTCCTTCGATAAAAATTTTCATTTGTAAATCACGCCTCCCGGTGCTGAGAATTATTTTTGAGCTCACATGCGGGAACATCTAAATCCTTTTCGATTTACGCAGAGGGTGTTGGGCTGTGTGAAAATGTACACCCCTTCCATATTCCCCTTTATTTGCTAATTCATTAGCTAGCACGGCACAACGGGGGCGTCAACACGAGTCACGTTATATGTTTCACTTAATTCGCCGACTCAAAGCCTATGTACTTACATTTAAAACATTCGGGCAGTCAAATTGCGCGTCCTTCTACGTGCGCTTGTCGGCCAATCCATTAAATTGTAGGCTGTACCAGCTTAGAAAATGGATTTTCAGGCGGCTTATAATTTAAATAGGTGTTTTACTTGTTTTAAAAACCTACCCACTGAGGATATCTAATATTACTTTTTGAAGGTATTGTGAACTTTCATTTAGCTTATACATTAATTTGTGAATGAATATCAAATAACTGGTAATTATTGTGAGCGGAAATCCATTCTAATTAGCTATTGCAAATTCTGACTAGTTAGACCACAAAAATTCTGCATCTACGTAGAGAAACTAGTCAAAATTGAGAATCAAGTAACTAGTATCTTGTTTGTTATCCGCTCCGGCTACATTTTATGTTTTGTTTATACATCCTTCATTTAAATTATTTAATGGGAAAACCTACTTTCTTTAAATGAAAATGAATCCGCATTGTCCATCCTAAATGAGTCTTGACGACTTTTATGCATTTCTTTAATTTTCAATCTTGTATAAAACCATTCCTTGAGAGATGGAGGATGTCGTTATGTATCCCTCTGATTGGGGAAAATCCTTCTGAAAATCTCTATAAATCGATTTCAATAGCCGAATTTGATCTCTCGTTTGATTTGAATCTTTAGATCCGGTTATTCGGATTTAACTAATCCTGCTATTTGTTTGTCTTTCCTTATAAATTTCCTCTAACCAATGTATAAATTGTTTCCATAAAAATGTTAATGAATAAAATGGTTATATAACCATTTTCAGACGCATTACGATTTTTTTGATGATATACAAGCCGATGTCCCAACCCGACGTTGGATAAGCATGAATTCTTGTTGCCATAGCGAAAACTTGTTACGCTTCAATTCGAACTTTTCACAGTATAATGTAATTCATAAGAGTTCGTATAAACGATTTAAGGGATAGACGTCATTTTCATTAATAATGGGAAGAAAACATAAAATAGCACATTAATTTCGTTTCAGTTATAATCTTTTTATTAATTTTGCATCTATGCACCATCCGAAATTGTGGAGTAATATTTTTTGTAAGCGTATTCACACTGTAAATTATGCTAATATTGATCACTAAAAAATTTTCATTTAATTTTGTGCAATCGGCAAGTTTATCCTATTGGTTTTCAAGATAATTAGTGTCCATTCATCATATATTTAATGTATTTCAAAATAGGTATTCACCTAATAAGTTATTAAAATACGATGGTCCTTATGGAGGTTCGTATTAATCAGTTCGAATGGTAATTATAATTTAAATAGGTTTTCGGATATGCAGAAATTCCTTGTTCCCTAAAGTAATGAATTTTATTATTGCTGAGATCATTGACGATAAAGCACTAGTTGAAGAATTAGGTGCGTAGCTTGCAGAGGATTTTTCATTCCTCATATGTCTTGGCGAAAGATCTGTAGAAATGTCTAAAAGAGTTAAGAGATCATACCACTCTGTGGCGCTACGTTAATGTATTTTCTCAGCCAAACGATTTAACATGATTACCACTGTCTCTTTACTACCGATTAAATTTATTTTGTGCTTTGCGTTTTACTGACTTCAATTAACGGTAAGAACCTTTTTTAAAATTTTCTTTATTTTTTATTAATACGTAAATAAAGGAAAAGGTTGACCCAAAACTCATTAAATAAACAGAATCTCTTTTCATTTGGTCATGAGATAAGCAGATTGATTTATTCTTTCGAACTTAAAGCTGACAGTCTAACAGATTATTTTGCTCCTTATCCATCCATTCATTCGCAAAAATGCGAGTTTTCTTTTCTAGGTATGATATGAAGTCGTCTAGTCTTCCACTACAAACAAGTGCAAAAAAACCCACGTCCATTGGGGGTATAGTTGAGCACCCACCCAGAAAACAGTTTTTAATTAATCCTATCAGTATGCAATAAATATTTCAAAGAATTCTGCACTAGATATATAGGTTCCTGAAAATAATTATCCGTATTACTTGGCAGTTAGATAATGTTCGCACTATTAAACATGTTTCAAAATAACACAACAAAGAATAGTCATTTTGAAATCCAATAAATGTTGTTAAATTTTATTTTTGCATGTTCATCTTGCACTTCTTTGTATGTTTTCTTTCACCTGCATGCTGTATGTTGTTCTCCCTTCCTTCAAATAAAGATGAGTCTCAGTCACCAATTCCTGAAGCGCCAACATCGTCGACAAATCTATTGTCTCCTGAGAATCTGCCTTCCACAGAACGCTCTGAAAGTATTCTCCATTTGAAACGCAGTAAAAGTGAGTCTTCACTCAGTGCACGTACTCTGAATTTGGTTGGAACACCGTGGAATAAATTGATTCTTCAAAAGAGCCCAGTTGAGCTATCTCCTGAGCCTGCCCCTGAGTCTCCGACGCGGGAAGCCACGACCCCTCATATCGATAATACGTTATCATTGCAGACAGATCTTGAAGATGATGATGAAGTTGAAAATGTACAAGAGTCAAGAACCGAAAAGTGTGGGTTTCAACGTTTCAAATATTTCAAAATTTTCTATACAGGGTTTTGTTTACTTAAATATTATAAGTAGATTATTATTTTTAAAAACATTCAGGGGATTAGACGTTTATTTTAATGTACCGTTATCCAACTCACAATAGATAATAGTAAAACAATCATTGGATAGCTCGGACTAAAGTTTAAAATATATCGGGAAGATGGTAGTTCTTAGATTTTTTAGAATTAGTCCTAATTTTGTCAGCCGTTCAACTATGAATCCAACTTTTTCGTTGTCTATTTTTATCTTATTCACAGGCAAAATAAATAAATTTATACCTGAAATTTGTTTTCGAGTTACTGGATTTCTTAAGTTTACCTATTATTACATTTCACGAAGGATCATAGTTCGAAAAATATGAGTAGATTTTAAAATCTGATGAACTGAAATAAGAAATCTGCGAAATATAGTGATTAGATATGGAAAATATCATAATTTTCCTCTTTCAGTTTGTAATCTTCTTAACGACAACTTTTTGTGTCAAATTTAGGGGTTGTAATTATGAGATTATTTCTTTTATCACGCTCAATTACCAATCGCGAGTTCTGATAAATTGTAAAAATCTTACTTTCCACGTCAAATGAACTTATATGGGCTCCTGGCTCTTATTAACGAACAGGGTGTTTCCTACTCAGTGTCATTTTAGGCTGCCAAAACTCACTAGAGTTAAGTAGTGAGGTTTTAAAGATTGGCATTAGTACAGTTTAAACTGACCTCTTTCTTCTTTTATAGATGGAATTTCGTCTCCAGGTTCACTTTTTAAAGTTCAGAACCCCGAAGATAGCGTCACAGCGGCTTCAGTTCTCTCTTTTGTTAGTGCCACAAACGGTGTAGTTATTCACTTAGGTGGACCGGATGGTCAAGAATGCATTTCCAGTTATTACGGACAAAGTCCTATGAAAAGTACAATCCTCTACACAACTCTCCAGAATAATATTGGCCCTGTAATCAGTCAAGGTTCAGATGGATCAACCAAAATCCATGGGTCTAACGAAATAGAGGAGACTAATGGGTGCATAACTTCAGAAGACTTTGAAATTATGATGGCCAAAGATGTAGAGGATACTGAAAATGATTTCCGTTCTCCTTTGCCAAAAGAACGTAAGAGAATGTCTATTGAACAGGAAAAGTTGTCTGATGATGGTATGTCCCATGTTTGCATACTTTTAAATATAATGTCTACTTGCATGATTTCAGTAAATTGTTTTGCGTGTAATTGTTTTGCTTTGCAGTGTGGCATCGTCGTCTTTTCATGTTATTGGGGAAAATGGTGTTATACCCTTAAAATTTTATAAGACAATAATTTCTTTAATGGCGGTTTCCCATCTAGAAACATGTGATGATGTCGTCTGTTGACACCATTAAAATATAAATCGTTTACATTTTTCAAGCCATAGATCTGTAGCGGATGCTACACCTAGGTAATCCTTCTGAGCAGTCCAATAGTCTCTAGCAGAGTCCTCTATTATCAGTTTACTACCAAAATAGCTAGGCTACGCCTAAAGTGGTAAGAACAAGAAAGATGTTGAGCGGAGAGGATTTATTGCCCACTTATTTGTGTATGAGTCGTTGTCAAAACCTTAGTCATCAAATACAAAACCAACTAGGCTGCAGGGATCTTGATTGCTAATTGGTTGAGGAGGTTTCTGCAGGCACGTCTGCGCTTGTTCTCTATGCAACCGGTTACATACCGCACTTCTCAGAAAGTTCTAGCGCACGTGATTCAATCAGCCTTGCTAGCATTGTGAGCCCCCACAGATCCCACTCTCGTTTTTTATTCCTACTTGTACTGTTATTTGCTTATTTTAGACTTTTCTTAAGTATAAAACTATTTTCCGAAAATTTTTTTGGATTACAATTCTTCTATTTTTGGACTTCAGATTTTGATGTTTTTACCTCTTCTATGAAAATAAAAAAGTAATTTGTATTCACTCATTTCGATTTTCGGTTATGAATTCTGTCTTTTTTGCCTATTTCACCGGCAATTAAAACCCATCCGTTTGTAATCAATCCCGTATTTAAATGGCATTTATTATTGATTTATTGGTTAGATTTTTGTCTTTGTGATACTAAATCTAAAAACGTTTAAATCTTTTTCCTCATAACCAAGGCTTTGAAATATGGCTGTGATATAGTGCATTTTCTGTTAAACGGTAGATTTAAAGAAAAAAAACTGGATAAATAATAGAATTCTGTTGTCAGAGCATCTTCGAATGTTCTTATTTCAGAACTGATTCGTTTACAAATTTTTCTACTCATCCTTTTTGGGATGTATTCCCATCAAATGAATTAAATTATTTGAGGACTCAAATAAAATTCGTCTTTACTGTCTTCGATGGATGTTCATATTTTTTATTTGTCTCTATTGTTTACATTGTATAAGTTTTGATGTCATAAATGGGTATTAAAACACTTATTTTACTAAGGGGAGGGGTGGACTTAAGTGAATATAGAGGTCAAAGTAGCTCTAATCCATTAGTAAAGCTACATTAAGAGTTAGACCAAATTAGGCTTGGTATCATCAAATAGAAATAATGATCTCTCCAAGGCTAATAAGATGCAAGAGTTTCTCACGAGTGAAAACACCAGGAGTTAAGTTTATTGGACAATTGGAAGTAAATGAGAGGGGGAAGGGGAAAGAATAAGAAGAGAAATTGGTAAGAAAGTGTTGGCGTCAGTACCAAGGAAGGACAGTCCGAACTGTAAGGAACAGACGAACTGAAGTAGGATAAAGTAATTGACTAATTTCGCGTTCATTGTTCATTGATGGGAAATTGGCGGTTAGGGCACTTAATATCTAGAAAGACCGATCAGGCGAAGAAGTCAGAATGCGCAGTTATTACATATTCACTCTGAGTTAACTCTAGTGAGCTGTGTTGTTAGAAAATATAGTGGATATCAACTATCCGCTCTTTGCTATAAAAAATGGGCAAATTTATCGACATGGCAGGATGGTCACAGAATACCAAGATCATTAAATATTACTCAGGAACCTGTAGGTCAGATCTAGCCCTTTGACCTTTAGTAAATAGTGAAAAACCTAATGAATCCATAATTAAACCTCTTCTAGACTTCTCTCCACCCTTGATTTCGAAGTTAGCATATAATTTGTCCAATCATTTAACTTTGATTAGCAATTAATAAATGTTTATTTCTATTTAATCATATTTACATTGTTGAACCTAATGCTACTAAAATGAGATCCCTGAAATCTCAAAGACAAAGACGCACCAATCACAACTGGCCTTAATGTACAAATATTTTCTTTCAAGACCAAAATCCCCCAGTTTCACTTTCTTGTCATGATGAAAGGTATGTATCTTCCTGTCCAGCTCGGACCTTTGATGTGATGGCATTTAGATAAAGATTTCTTGAATTGTAAATTAATTAGGACGCAGTAACATATAAAACACGTTATTTGATTAATTATGTTATTTATGGTAATTTATTACACCTTTTCAGTTATTAATGATTGTATTTTTTTATAAACCACTTTTAAATATGTGCTCCCTTTCATTCCACTTATAATGGCGGCATTTGTAAAAAATATCGGCTTATGAACGAAAATCTGCCATGGAGAGTTCTTACGAAAACTGAATTCTGAGAGTTTTATTAAAAAATGAGTCAATCAGCTGTTCATACATTTGTTACCTTTTGCAGCCTCCCAAACGGATTACTCACAGAGGGACTCAGGGACTCTAATCCATTCTCTCGAAAAAGATTCTTATTCTGGAGAGAGCGAGCAGTCTTTCGGTAGGTGACATTCCGCTTACATCTCAAACATTAAAAAAAATAAATACGCAAATCCGTAGTTGTACCATACCAAAGAAAAGTTCGTTGTTAGTGAGTAACAAACGTATTCGATAATTGCAGTACCATTACGCCACGCAAAATTAATTCATAAATTCCATTCTATAGAACATTATCAAATATCTTCAGTAATTAAGGTTTCTTAAACTTTATTTATTAACTACATTTCATTTGGAAGCAAAAACATGTAGATAGCAGCTACTCAACAATAAACAGATATAAACTTACATGAAATTAAAAATATGAAAATATTGATAATTACACTTAAGAATATTGTTTCAACTCTATGCTTTCAGTCGTTACGAAATATTTTGAGTGTCATTTGATTCATAGTGTGACTACCGAATAATATGTAAGCTTTCTTAAGGGATTGCAGACTATTCGGAATAAAAAAGAATTGTTTAAGCACATTTGCTCAAAAACATCGTACCAATTGTATAAGGTCATATATAGCTTTTAAAAAACCGTTACTGAAGGGAGAGGAAGGTGGAATTCGATGGTGTCAACATTGAATTACGATTTTTGCCCATTTTCCTTAAAGCCTGCTTAACTTGGGATATTTGGAGGCATTATGATTAATTGGAGTTTAGTTTTGAGAAATTCCTCCATATGATGATCTGAATAGTGAAGATTTTGATTCTATATTTCCGCATTTTACAAGCATTTCAAGTTCGTACGATCTAAATCTGCCAAGTTCAGAGAGTGAGAGATAATTCCATTTCTGTCTGCAAGGTTTTATACTTGTAGGTTTGTACAAATATCACAAACCGACAAAGAGAAATGTTAAAAGCACTCGATTTGACTAGAGAGAGGGTATTCCATTGTCGCTCTGATGAGCAACTCGCATTCTATTATCCATCTTGGTGGCCATACTTTGCCAATGCATTTGCACCAATGAGCATCGAGCTTGTGACCTATATATTGTCAGAAGTGCAAGTTGACTTCTGCGCCACAGGCTCACAGTTGGCATTTTCAATCAACAACATATATTGCATTTCCCTTCGAAATGCGAAATCCCCTATTTTTAGATATCTCGCCTTACAAGCTCATCAGTTTTCAACAAGTACGTGGAATTAATGGTCAAATTATCATGTTATAACAGAAGTTCTGTCCAATTTTTGAGCTGTGTTTTGGACACAGCTTCTTCAATTTACCTTGTTAATGTTGTATGCTCATCTATGGCAATTAATAAAGTATTTCTTCCTTCAGATTGTGTGATAATTGTCGTTATTAATAACTATTTCTAGCCCTAATATACACTCCAAATAAAGAGCATATCAGGCATATTTTACTGTTTCAATTTCATCGAGGAAGTACAGCAAGTTCAGCAGCAAAAACACTTATGGAGATGATGTTGTGAATGAAAAGACCTGCAGAAGGGAGCTTTCTGCAGATGGTTTCAAAAAGGATGACTTCAGCCTGAAAGACGAACCAAGAGCAGGATGCTCAAAAATCTCAATTCTGAGCAATTACAAGTTGCCCTTGATGAAAATCCAACCTGAACTACTAGAGAACTGGGCAAAACTTTTAATGTAAGCCGCCCTATGACCATATATAGGAAAATGAAAAAACTCAAAGGCTAGGAAATGCCCCTCCTCCCCCACACGATTTGTCAGAAATCAACAAGCAACAACGTATTACCTGTTGTCTTTCACTGCATTCCAGTGAACTTCTGATGCCTTTTTTACACCGAATCAGTGACAGTGACAGTGACGAGGAGTGGCGGATCCTTTACAATAACGTTAAACGCAAAAGACAGTGGCTAAGTCAGGACAGTGGTTCAAAGCCAATTCCACAACCGAGACAATTCGGGACTGCACCCGAAGCAAATTCTTTTGTGTGTATGGTGGGATTTGAAGGGAATTGTTTATTATGGACTAATGGGTGACAATCAAACAATAACATCTGAGGTTGCTGAAGTCAGCAACCAACTTATTTAAAAGCAGTTTTACAGGAAAAACGGCCTTCTTTGATCAATCGAAAAGGAGTAATTCTGCACCATGACAATGCCAGACCCCACACTTCAAGAGCAACCCGAAATCTCGTTGAAGAATTTGGCCGAGAAGTCATGCACGTTTTCATCTTTTCAGGAGCTTAGAGAATCATTGAAAGCTTGGGACAAAGGCTTACTTCAAGTGAAGAGGTCGAAATGAAGCTAGTTTCTTTTTTCAGTCCAAACTGGCTAAATTCTATGAAGGAGGAATGAGAAAGCTTATGACAAGATGGGAAGATGTAATTAATATAAATGGTGACTATGTTGAACACTAAATAAATGTATTTTTGATAAAATTTTCGCTTTAATCCAAATTTAAGAAATGGACAGAACTTCTGTTACAACCTGATAATAAGATATACTTAAAATAGTCATTACACAACACAAGACCGGAATCAAAATGGTTCAATATATAAAAAATAGTCATAAAACAGAACTAGACAGGGAATATCTATTGGTCTTGGTTCAAAAATACCTTCAAAAAAGTATGGAGATTGAAGGAATACTTTTCAGAACTTCCAGCTAACTAATATATATTTCTGCTTCCTCCATAAGCTTAACCTGGAGGATGACCTGCCAATTTTAACTTTGATATGGAAGCTAACTAACGCTCCAGAATGTCTACGTTAATTTCAAGTAGATTATGAAAAAAGAGCAGTAATATTCTTTAATTCGTTGAAGTGGTTCTCACACTTGTTCTGCTATCCGATTATTTGAGTACATTTTAAGCGTGGATAGCATCAAGCATTTGTCCTCTTTCTCTCTGTCAGAGAGTTATTTATACCAGTGACTAAAGGTGTCTTAAATTCAGTCACGTCCATCGGGCTTAAGATACCGCGCTGACTTCAGGAGCTGCATCTTGCACTAATGGGTAGTTCATTCACATGTATTAACCTTGTGGGGCGTGGGCACGTATCATCGATCGATAAGCATTAACTGTCGTCTTTAGCAGACATTAATGGCCAAAAGTGTGCGTATTGTTTAGTCGGCTTTAGTCACGCTTTAGATAATCAATAGTCGCCAGTTTAAATTTTATTTTCTACTGATTTAGCGATGGAGAGCAAAAGCTAGAGTTCTTGCACTTAGATAGTTCATTTTTAAGGTTACTTTAAACTTCATAGTCTACCCGTTCCTCTCCGATAACTGCTAATTTTAAGCTTAAGAAAAAGTTCTTAAGTAATTGATTTTTCAATTTATGTAAATTAAATCTGGAATATTTTAAATTTACAGTCTATGACGGACATTTAGAAAAATTAGTTTATGTCGCCAAACTACAATTTTACCTTTACCTATAAGGTAAACGTTGGAACGTCTCTCTGTCCGTATCCGGTGTTTCATTAAGACTGATATATATTTCTGTTTTATTAATTCGTTATTTTTATAGACGAAACACCTTATTTCAAGTTAGAACTCTTGTGTTCACATGTCATCTCTCCAGTAGCTTTCTGGTTTTTGAGGAAATGGACGTTTGGACTTTTTCGTAAGCTTTTGCATCCAATTGCAGTTCTCCTGGTGGAAGAGTTAGTTGTTTATTTTTTTAGAAAATTATTTTTATTATTTTAGAACTATTCTTTAACTTAACCTTTAAACTCAAACCTTTCGTCTGTTAACCGTTATTTTCCTTAAATGTAACAGCTCTTCACAACAGCTAATGTTATCTTGGCGTTTAAATTTTAAGTTTGTTGTTTCTCAAAAATGGGTTGGTGGATACTCCCAGAAGGAAAATCCTGCTCTTTTTCGTAGATCGCTCATCGAACTTACAATTTTAAGCAATTTTGCAAATAAAAATCCCCGTTATTCAAGATAATTCACTCCTATCGGAAATCGATAAATTGGTCTCAGGTTGTGGATTCTCTAGTACAGCCACATTCGCTATGATGTATGAGATTTTCGCCAGCGATTTTCAATTATACCCCCACAAAGAGATGCTAATAATCAACGTGCACTTCATTTAAGACGCGGTTTTCAAGTCGGCTACTGAGGAGTCATAGCATCACATGTTCGGGAAAATTCTCCTGGTCCGCTTCTAAAACGTAAACCTTAGCCCAAATTTAGGCGTCGGCTCCACGTCTTTATTTCCTTAATGCATTAACTTAGATAATTACAAGCAACACGCCTAAATCCTTAACTTTTGGGCGTTAAACAAGCGTACCTCATAAACGGCTAGATTTGATCGCCCAATTACCACAATATCCCCCAACATCTATGAGGAGCAATAAAGCCTCCCCAGTTGGCAGTCATTGTAGGTACCAATGCTAGGGTAATCGGACTGAATCCCAGTGGAATATCTAACCCCCAACAAGTAAACGATCGAATTCCCACACACCACGTTCATTAAACGATCCGCCCCAAGGTCAGCATCTAAATTATCGGAACACCAAACCCCCATTCTAGCAAAAATTTCCCAATCGGCCGTAGCCTACTCCCCCTCCCCCCCGGAGAGCCAACATTTGCGGTAGTGGCCCTTCATACCAAGGGCGTTAGTCATATTAACAAAACATGACAATGACCATCCTAACCACTTTTTAAAAAGCCATTGAGAAAGTATACCATGTATTATACTACCACGAAGAAAACAAGAGCGTATGAAAATGCGGTCTCGATGATCGTTTAACGAGAGTCATTCATGAACTTCTTCAGGTCACCAGTGGTTGGCTTGAAGGTCTTAGACCCCGGACGCCAGTTGGCAGGGCAGACTTCACCGTATTTGTCAGTGAATTGGAAAGCTTCAAGAAGTCTCAAAGCTTCGTCAACTGAGCGGCCGACAGGCAGATCATTGATAGTAATCTGGCGGAGAATTCCCTTATCATCAATGACAAAAAGGCCACGGAAGGCAACACCCTGCTCCTCGATCAGAACACCGTAGTCACGGGAGATCTTGTGGTTAGTGTCAGCCAACATGGGGATTTGCATACCTTGGATACCGCCCTCTTTTCGACTTAAATTGTTCCAGGCAAGATGGCAGTAAGCTGAATCAGTTGAACAAGCCAAAAGTTGGCAATTCTTTTCAGCGAATTCTCCAGCACGGTCGTTGAAAGCGATGATCTCAGTTGGACAGACAAAAGTGCTACCAAAAAGACAAAAAATGTATCATATCTCGTTAAAATGCACCATATGCTAAAGGCAAGAACAAAACCTACAAATCCATAGGATAGAAGAAAAGGATCACATATTGGCCTCTGTAGTCAGAAAGGGAAACATCCTTAAGCTCTCCATTGACAAGAGCTCTACAGGTGAATCCTGGAGCGGGTTTCCCGATGTGAGCAGTCGCCATAACCTTACCACACAAATAGCGAAGCGAATCAATGGATGTAGCACGTTAGTGGTCTGTTTTATAAGCATGGCGTCTATGCTGACCTGATTGGTTGATCTATGAAGCAATAGAAAACGAGTATTTTGTGTACGACCTAGAGATCAGTTGATGATTGGTAGTTTTATCCTGGCTTATCTTTAGCTGTCTAGTTCATTTGCCCTAGGGACCTTTAAGCTATTGATCGATCAATAGCGTTAAGGCCTCTTGTAAACAACTCAAAATAAACTTTGTTTAGTCAGACCTTATTCGTTTTGTGTTAATCCCATTGTGTATGGGGATTTTCGCAAATATTGGATTTACTTTAAGAATGCGAATTAAAAGAAGCGAATGAATTGCTTAATTGAAATTGATTCTAAGGAATGAACATTTTATTTGACTTAATTGCTAATCAATAAACTGCATGTGATGAATAAAATAATCAATAAACCTTGGATGCATGCACCAAACTGTAACATCCTCTTTTCCGTTTGGGCAGACTAAAGTCAAATGCTTTGCTGAATTATTTCTGAAGATTAACTTTGATGGCGTATGCAAATGTACTTTTATAGATCAATTTAAGGTCAGTTTTTCAACAAAAATAATTGGGCGTTCAAACTTAGAAATTTTGCGTCTGTCAGATTCCCTGGTCTTGACGACTTATTTTGGAAAATTATTGTATTAGTAACCAAGGCGACTGGTTGTTATTGAGTAATAACGGGAAAGGAAAATGAAGCCATGTTCAGCTCCAAGTATTTCTAATCTTGTCGTTAAATTTGGTTAAAACAAAAAGTCCGACATTTTTCGGTTGATATCAAATTTGATAGCACGTTTTTGAAATTTAAACATTTGAAAATAATATGAAAGCATGAAAAACATTATTTTCAAGACATAACTCTCCCGATCTCATTTTTTTCTCCTCACAGTAAGTGCTATTTGAAAATTGATACACATCCTTACCCAATTCGTATCTTTGACACGGACTTTTATCTTTCCAAAGCCTATTTGGGAAAGCATTTTCCATCGCTCACCCTCTTTTTTAACCGGACTTACCCAGTGTGGTTGGCCATTCTATTCTCTGGGTGACGCACTCGTGGGCATCCAACTCGTTATCTCTGACTTCGCAGACGTGAATCTTAAAATAGAATGGATTAAATAAATTTGAAGACCGGTCAATATAGATTCATTCTGAGATTTTGAGAGCTTTTACTAATTCTTAGGAAAGATTTAAATTCCGATCGCGCATAGATAGCATTCTCGAATAGGAAAGTGTCTTTGAAGTTCCTTTTTTTTATTTTTATGGATCTGAGTACTCGACTGCCTCCAATACCAGAAAAGAGGATTAATCAAGCTCATAGTCCGTCAATGTCCTCCACCTCTGAAGATAGGGTTCAAACAGAGAACAAATCTAGTCCCAAGGTTGCTCCTCGTCGTAATAGTGAGTTTGACATTTAAATTAACTTTCAATATCAAATTTTCTGCTTTTATCAGTCTCATTGCAGTTTTTTCATCTGGATGTAAGAACAAATTGTGTTAAATTTTTATGCAAAATCTTGGAGCTGAATTCGATTTAAGCAGTTAGAAACTCGGGTTAGTAAGTGACCCATTTCCTTTTACAACTATTAGATCCCTGTTTAACCAAATAACTATGGAAATGAAGTGACATGTAAATTTTGTCTTCAAATAACTCTTTCCTCATAAAGTTGATACATTAAACTCGCAAGAAAACGAAAAACTTAGCGGCCTTTAACTAACACTCAATCAGAAAATCACTGTCCGGACTTTTTCACATGGTAAACATCAAAGGACTTTACAGGTACTTCTATTAACCTAGTAGGTAATGATGGAAAAAATTCAAATAATTATTAGAACCTTAATTCGTTTGAATCTCGAGTTCATCGAATTGTCTGTTTCTACTCATGAAGTTGTATTTACTAATGCAAGACTCGACGTCCCAAAATTCAGGATCTTGATACTAGATTACAATTGTTGGATTTGAAAAAAAATGGAGCCGACGGTAACTAGCGTGATAGTTTATCATGCTAATCTCTCTATGTAACCAAGACGAAGTTAGATTATTCATTATTAATGAAAATTCTTAAATTTCACGCTACTTTTTAGCCTCAATGCCTGCCTACTTGGACTATCTGTTTACATTGATTCCAGGAGAAAAATGTGAATTTTATCCATTTCGGTGAAGCAGGTATTATGACGTCCATTAGATCGAACAGTTTAGAAATGTCCTAAAGTTCTTATTCTATTCCAATGTTAAAACACTGGCTGAAACCTCTTGGTTAAATGAAACAGAATCTAAGACATAATTCAGAAAAGATTCTCCCCTCACTGATAAGTTGAATCGAATATCATTGGACAAGGCTTATCTTTTATCACTCTAAATGAACTCTTTGTTTTAAAGGAAAAGCACAGTGGAATAACTATTATCCTTTTATTTTATTACCAAAATATCATTTTGTAATAAATGATATGTAGGTGTAATTCTGATGTCCTATTCAACAAAATTTGAAGCATCAAAATCAGTCTGAATGTGACTGGGTTCGTTTTTAACGATATGCCTATCTTCAAACAAGCGTTTTCAAGCCGGTTTGAGTTCTGGATTAACCAATTTATTATAGAGAAAAGAGAAATGAAAATGGAATAGTCAGCTTTGTTAGTTTTCCGTATAGCTTAAAAATCACCAACGTAGAATAGTGAAAGCTTTCAGGTTTTAACGAACTCTACTACGAGAAAAGAATAAGACAGAGACGGTGACGGAATAGTTATATTAGCAAAAAAATATACAGAGATCAAAATGCGGGAAAATCGCCAAAAAGCTAGCTTACTAGGGTGATGGGTCATAGTTACAGTATAATACGGCAGATAGGGAAAGTGGGCATTAAGATAATAGCTAACAGTAGATAGAGAATTTCAAAGCACCTGATGAATTTCTTCAGATTCTTCATCTTGCTATTTTGACAAAGAAATATCTGAAGTCAGAAAAAATTATTCTCTACCTTTTTCTTCAGCTATTTTTTCTCGATCAATATTAAATGAAACACATGTTTATTTCAGTTATTGGTCTTATATTATCAGGGTTCATGTCGAGTGAACTTTAGTGAGCTCTGTCATGATAATAATCGCTCCTAGACTCATCTACCTGTTTTTTGACTGTAAGAAGATACAAATGAATGAACAAGTGACGGAACGCGGAATTCAATAATTCTCTCCTGGACATAACCTCACCAATGAAACTGGGAGTTAAATAATTAAATTTGAGCATCAGGCCATTACACAGTGTCCTCATGAGAATGTAGACAATTTAATGCATCTAGAAGTTAAAAAAAATAATGCACTCTTAATGTCCTGACTTCATTACCCATCTCTCTTTTGATTTCCTTCTTCGTTCCATACCTTGTTGAACTTTTCTGCTGTTCCCTATTTATATGCTTTCTTATGACCGAAACTTGTAAAAGCATTTTGCTCTGCTATGGATAATAAAAATAGTGTCTTTTGAATTCGTACTATTAGGTTGTGAACGTCAATTCCACTTGTCACGATCAATTATTTTCCATTCAAATTTGAAAAAAAATGAGCCAAAAATGTGCTTTTCTTCCCCATTTAAATGCAAGTCATTCAGTGAGAGTTTTATACTTAAGAAGTATTATGAAATGTAAAGTGTAACAGGGGAATACTTAATGAAAGATTTCATTATAAATTATTTATCTAATTACATAAAGTGTATGAAATGTAACCTTGAGACTAGTTCCAAGACAGACATTACAATGTACTAGACGTTTGCCTTCTGTTCCTATCACGCACAATGGATGGATAGATAATACTATAGAGCAGAGCTGGATATGCAATAATTTCAGCTTAAATGGAATAAAAAAATCTAGCTATGAAAACTCCGGGCTTAAAACTCCACTTCAATAAGGCAAAAAATTCGATTTAAATCGACATTAATGCTTACCAATACCCAAAAGACTCGACCTAAAAAAGGACGAAAAATACGTAGGAGTGAAGTCTCGAAAATTTTTTGATGTGTTTTCCCGAAAACCATCGGCATTTGGTGCAACTTTTTAACATATAAGTTGAATAAAATAAACGGGTTGCAAGCTCCAATAGTTTTGAATTGAATATGCGGTCCAGAAGAGTTAGGCGTACTGATATGTAATCAAAACTTATTACCGAAGCATAAAAAAATTCACTTTAAAGTCCATAGTCCTGTTTGCAGTCCAAGTTGATATTTTGTTTGTACTTGTCAAACCACCAATGAAGGTAAGGTAAACACGATTGTTGTTGGAGTGATTTTTTAGTAAGCACGTGCTTTTCTAGTGTTAATATTTATTCGTCATTCCTTCCTTTTGTTTAATGAAAGAGTCGGGGTAAAAGAGCAGCATTTAAATACACAAAGTCACGTGGTTTCCGCATTTTCTCGACATTTACAAAACTCTTTTTTTTCCTTTGTTTTCGAATTCTGTTGCCTAAAGTGAAAGCCTAAGTATCTTCGGCAACTTTTAAAAGATCTAATTCTGCAATTATCCACAATTAGCATATTATATCATGAATACTGAATCTTGATTTATTTTCATTATTCTTTTTATTTAATCATTAAAGTGGAAATGAAGATTAGGCAAGAACAGTTGTAATTCGATAATTCTGAAACTATTATCATGGTTCCTGTAACAACGTTGGGTTTATCGGGGCAACATCAATCGAATATTTGAAATAAGTCACGTCTCTCACGTCACCAGATCAGTTCGGAGGTGGCAGGCGAGTCACCCCAATTTATTAATGAGTAAATTAGGTTTATATATAAAACATTTCTTCGATAGGCGTCAGTCATGTCTCGTCGTCGGTGTCTCGGTGTGATGATTGATACCTGTGCAAACATGCAAGCACACAACGGGATGGCCTGGAGACACGGCAGGGGAGATTTTATCGCCAGTCAAACATTTCTGCCGGCTATAGCAGTTCTACATCTTCATAAATATCTATAATGAATCTAATGATAGAAAGTGCACAAATTTGGCAAATTTTCTTTTATTCAAACTGAAGTCAATACTTGACATAGGAAGATATTCTAATTATTTATTTATTTTGATTCCCTTATCACCCTTCTTCCAGTTCCCAGGGCAGACTTCGTCATGCTTGTCGGTGAATTAGAAGGCATCAATCAATCTCAGGGTCTCATCCACAGATCTTCCCACTGGGAAGTCATTCACTGTGAGGCTCCTAATCTTGCCCTCTGGGTTTATGATGAAGATATCCCTGAGAATACTTTAACTTTTGGTAAAATCTCAAATGTTCATGTTATTCATAGTCTATTCACACCATGATAGTTAACAAAGTTAGCTAACCAAAATGCAACTCTTGCTTTCTTGTCAAGAACGCCATAGGCATGAGAGATTTTCATATTTTTTATCTTAAAGGGGAGGCAATTGCAAATGACCTAAACCTCCCCTTTTCCGATCAACATTGCACCAAGCGAGATGAGAGTATTGAGAGTCTGTTGAATAGGCACTTCACAGTTAAGTTTCTTGAAAATATCTAAACGGTCGTTGAAATCGAGAGGGTAGGATACAGTATTTGTCTCTATAAACACTCGTATTTATTTTCTTGAACTCCATATTGATAGCGTCTGAGCCGGAGAAATCAGGAACTGGATCACCGAATTTGATGGGGATAAATGACTTCACTTTTCAATCATTTTAAGCGCCAACTTCTCAGCTATTTGGAATACGTATTTATGACCAGTTCTATTGCACAATTGCTTTGAGGTTGTTTTCCATTCCCGTGTTATTTATTAATACGGTTATTCTTGCAAAAAAATATTCCGGAATGCATGATTTGATTGTTTTTTTCTCTAGCTTGGCCTAAATCCCTAATTTGCATTCAGACCCGCTTCTTAGATGACTCATAATGCATCGATTTTCCGATAAACGGTTCTGTGCAGACCACAACTTGCGATTCACTTGTCCTATTCAAGACAATTTATGGATGTTTTATTTTTTTGAAGCTCTTTTTTGTGATGGCAAAGTTACCTAAATGACTTTATTAAGGCAGATACTGGATCAATTAAATAAGATAGGTACCGTGAGAATTTATAGAAAAGCTCTTTCTTTCTTTTAGTCAATTTGGATTTGAAAAAGAGTTCTGAACCGAATTTCGAAGTAGTAGAATTACTCAATCAACCCGAAGGTAACTCATCGCATGGTAATACTTTTCGCAGTCCCTTCGATCCGCGTTCTGAAGATTTACTTTCATCTTCACGGGAAGACGAATTAGGAGATTATGGGAATCTTCCAGGAAAGCTAAAACACCGACGTCGTCATTCTGAATGGTCTGAAGGAAGAAAAGGTGGGGAGCCTTTGCTTGAAGAAGTTGAACCAATCATGGAAAATGGTGAGTCTGACAGAAGACAAGTTTTACAGCTCCTATTGGAAATTTTACTATCCAAACGCCCTTATTTTATCGCTTTTCATTACTTATTTTAATGGTCGTAGCCCGCTTCCGTTTTCCGTACGTTGACCGAGAAGTATGAATCACCAGCCTTAATTATTTGCAACCTTACCAATGCGCACGTCAATCTTTTTCAGCCAGACATTCTTTTTCATGTCTGTTCATGTCTGCTGATCATGTCATTTATTTAGAATAAATGATCGTAATTTTGGCGTGGAGCACGTTACACCTTGAATTTTTTAGAAATGCGGAAAATGTGCCAAACGTGGCAACGCCTTAAAATTAAATTTTAACCTTGGAAAAGCATCTGAACGGGAAATGACAACATAATTCGAGGAAGTCATGTAGAAGTAGAAAAAAGTGTCAGTAAATTAAATGATCCCAATCAACATTAATTCGATATTGACTCACAAATTAAAACAGAAATCGTGGCACATTCATACCTCATATGTGTTATTAATATAATCCTATTTGTAATTTTTACAATTGCGCGAAAGTATGAAGCTCCATATAATTGCCCTTTAATCTCTCCCTTTTCGTCAGATAAATACTTGATACCACTAAAATGAGTACAAGACGTAAACGTCTTAAATGTATTGAATAAACGCAGTTCAGTGAGCTCCGCTAAGGTAAAAATTTATAGCTGGTTTCAAAGCTGCATATCTTAGCTCATATCAGTTAAACGCTCAATGAAAATGACGATTGAAGTGGTGCGAGCACTCATTCTTTAAACTCACGTAATTCAGATGTTACCTTCGTCCTGGCATCAAACAAATTTGAGCTTGGTCGTGAAATATTTGACTATGAAGCTATGAGAGAAATTAGATTCCCGTTCACGAGAACCAGTGCAATAGTTCCCAATTGTCTCGAAATCTATTCTCCAATAGAAATTGACATCTCACGTGTCCTAGAGATGTTAAGGCCAAAGAGGTACAGACCGCAACCCGAACTCCTGAGATCTCCTTACTTCTCAAAGTGATCTTCATATTTTACCTTCCTCCCTATTTGGTATCTGTAATATATAAAGCTATGCCCAGATTATATTTGTAATAGGAGCATTAGCTGATCACTTTTGTTTATGAAATGGATTTAATAATAGAAACTTCTTCAAACACCACTCTTATTCCGCACATAATCAAAAAAATTCAGTATTCTTTCATAAGCATGTCACTCTCAATCTGATTAAAAACCAACTAAAGGATAAATTATAACGAGTCGGTAGATAATGGACCACTACTTAATCCCCCACTGCACGCATTTCATCTCTAAACCTCTGACCCCTGCTAGCTATACGAAACTTGTGATTTATGCGTCTGAAATCCAGTTTTGAATAATCAAACTACCCTATGATTGTTTAATATAGAAGGAGCTTGAACTTTCGACATTGAAACAGACGGAAATCTTTACTTTAAAAATGGGAAAATTCGCCTCCAGTCTTGAAGTAATGAATCTAAAGAAATAAATATCCCCGTCTGCCAGTTGTCAACATAACTGATGAAAAGATGGTTCCATACAAAAGTATTGATTAAAAAATTGAAATAGGGCATTCTTAATGGAGATAATTGATTAGATTCTGCTCATTCCACGTGGCGAGTTCTATAGTAAGGTTTGATTTTTATGGCATTTAATATTTCTGGAGGGAATTGAAGCTCACTTCTTTCATTAGCTTTATTAAATTCCTTGTTGTAATACTGAATGCTGACAGGTAGTTAGTCAGGGCTAATCATGTGGAAAATTACTGTTTAGGGTAATGAAAACAGTGTAATATTGTACTATATTTGCAGTTTGCATGTGTATCTTACGTATATATGTATCATATATAACTTGTCTACATGGTTTGTATACATTAATAATTCATCAGGTAAAAATGTTGTTTTTTAACGGCAATTTAGAGTGGGAAGTCTTTACAGGTTTTTGAAATCAACCATTTTTATACTGACCAGTACTAACCAGCGTGGTTGCTCCTTTCAACACTTCTTGAAATAATGTTTTCCTACTACTCATCTTGGACAAAAATGTAGCATTCTGAAAACTCGAATGACAAGCTTGTAATCCGTCATTTCACCCTTTAGAATAGTTAAACAATTTATTTAGTAACATCGTTCGTTTAGTGTATATAGGTGTTATTAGTTAGATTTCATTTTGTATTGTAGAAAGATCTGATGTATTGAACGCTTATGACGAGGAGGAAGAAAATCTTGGACCACAACCCATTCCACGTCGACGAAAATATAGCGGCGGTGATGTGCGTTCAGTTAGTGATGGCAGGGAAATGAATGCTCTGCAAGAATTTGAAGAGGAAGATGACGACTTAGAAGACAGTTGGGCAGATGAAGAGAGTCGACTTCGGCCTCCTGCTCTACCCATTAATCTTGAATCTGCACTTGCGGAATTGCCAGGTGCAAAAGCTTTCATATATTTAGTGTGATTATACACTTTCTAGATTGCTTGATAGAGGTTTAAGGGAACTGTTTAAGGTGTTTTAACGTCTAGTTTTTCTACCCTTATATTCGAATATGCGTTTAGGTACTATGCATTGATGACCGATAACTCGATAGTTCTTGATAAAAGCCATCTTCCCCGTCTTATGGACTATCTAATGCGGAGATCAGTAACTTATCAGAATTAAAACAACTTGATATAAGATGTAGGATAAGAGGTGCAGACTTCCGAATCTAGCTTACAATACGACCGCTCATTACTCAAGCAAACCTTACAAGACACAAAAGAAGTATTTGGCAGGAAACCTCAAGTCCGATCCCTGTTCTTAAACATTAATATCGAATTTCACAGTAATTTAAATAAAAATGGAGGAATGTGATGATCGAAGTTCTATGTGAATGCTTAATGAGGACAGGATGCTTTTATTTTTTAGAGTGTTCAATGTATGCGGAGACAGTATTCTATCGGTCATAAGTATTCAATATCTAGATATTTCAAATCAAGCGAAAGTTACACACATGAATACTACCCTCGAGTTAAGCCGGAAAGTGATTTAATTCTTAAGCGATTGCTGAGATTAAATCCCAAACAACAAATTCTACAGAATAAAGATCGACAGTTACATATTAGCAATTTAATTTCATTTATTGTAACTTCTATTAAATACAATATTTAAACCTATGCATCATCTAATCCAGTCGGTATATAGTATTCTAATTTGAAAATGTAATGATTTCATTATTTAACGTGGTTTTTCCTGTTTTTTTTTAGTTGAAGATCCGGCAACTCGAACTAAACGTCTCCGATCCTTGCAATTCCCTCTGTATGTTAGCGTCGGTGGGGATCAAGATGGTGCAATCTACAATCGAAATAAAGATTTCGCCGATACCAGACCTCTCAGAACAATGGACCAGAATATTCCAGAAGGGGGTAAGAGAAATATGTGGCTAAGATTATCTTTTTCATAGGAAATCGATATTAATTTCCCTCTTCATTTGAATAGAACTACCAGATACTCTCGTGATTCGCACTCGACGCCGAACAATGAGCGGGGTCACTGGTTTCCTCCCAAGAAGTTCAACACTTTCCTCGAGTTCTATCTGGTTTGGAGACCATCCAGTACCTTCAAAAACTCAAATCTTTGCAGCAGACAACTCACCCCTTCGACTCTCTAGCATCCAGCTTCAAGCCCAGGCCGAAATTGCTCGTAGACGCTCAAGAAATAATCTTGCAGCCAGGAGTGTGCTTTCAGCAGCTGGAGGACTTGGACGTAGTCGTAGTTTGGAACGGTCTAGGGCGACATTTGCGGCATCTACGGGTGCGCTTTACGGTCCAACCGGCAGAAGGATACACGGCGGAGCTCCTCTTGTTGAACGGGCTATTAAGAGACATACGAGTCATAGAGATGGATATGAGACACTGTCATTGGTACATGTCCCCAAATTGGACGGCGATGAGACATCTTCTACAATTGTTGCTGCGGCAAACGCTGCGGAACAGCGACGTCTGAGAAGACCTGCTTCGTCGGCCTCAATCTACAAACTTCGTACCGGGCATGCACCTTCCCAAATCGATATTAGAAGAAGTAGGATTTAATCATCTTTTTATTACCTATTATATTTCGACACAAGAATAATAAAGGCAAGCACACGAAGAACATGATTAATCATAAGAATGAACTTAGGTATCACTCCACTCTGTAACATTGATGAAATTGTTAAGATCTGTTCAACACTCTCTTGGACAGAGGACTAACGTCATTGAGCCTTCTTGGTGAAAAAAATCGAGTCCTGCCGCACTTAACTAGTGCAAGGGGCCATTTCACTCACTGGGTGTGGACATCGAAATCTTGAAGTCTGTCTTCGTAGGCAGGCATGTTTATCACTGCCCTACTATTACACACAATTAGAAGAATTGAAAATTTTGACATCGTATTTGAGACAAGAAATTGTCTAATAGAGCCACTGTCAGAGGACTGAGAACTTTCGTGGTCACAGAATCGAATAATTCAAGAACAGAAATTGGAATAACGGTAGAATTCAGAATTGCAAATATTCCAGCAAAGTCGTTAGTATAATGAAATATTACATTGACCCTAACTCCATTCCTTGATCAAATAAGGCGAACTCTATTTCTTTTTGCTGTATTTGTTGTGTTAGACCGAAATCCTAAACTCGTGAGGCCTATACTTATTCCCCATTACTAAAGATCGAGAGATGGTAAGCAGTCAGACCTGATGTTTATCCTATTTTGCACAGTGGTGTACTAACGCCATTAGTCGAATTAACAAAATAATAATGTGCATATCTTACAATAATTTGTTTCGTTTGAATCAGTTCTCATTACTTAATATTTTGTCTATGCATACTTTGGGATAACTGAAGTGAGTGCTTACTAGATCAAATGGTAAAAATCTCTTTAAAATTAAGCTAATATTTTGTGGTTTACTTCATCAAAATAAGCTGCAAGTCGTATGATTTCACACAAGTAACGTGATTTTCAAGACTAAATTTACGATGTAAGAGTGCTTATTTTACATAGAGAAATTCTTCCTTTTCATAAACTGCTTAAACAAATGGTTTGTGCTGACTTTAATTGCTTTCTTTAAGATAAAAAATGCTGTTTACGCTTAGGCGAGAATAGTTCTTTTAATTATTGGCAGTTTTGTTGGTCGCATTAAGAAAATTGATTGCTCCTAATCAAAAATCAATAACTCGCTTTAAGACCTTCGTATGCGACACTTAACGTAAAATTGGGGCATAGATCGACATAAAGGATCCCCATGTGTTCAATCTGGGGAAAGATCTAAAAGTCAACACTTTTCCATGTGATAGAACAAAGACTCACTCGCTAACTGCTTTCAGCCGTCTTAATTGTTATAAAGGAACAAAACGGGTTGGAACTCGTTTACTCACTATGTTCGTATATGAATATGGGAATTATTTAAACAAGAAGAAAAAATGAGATTCTAATCTAAATGACCTACGTCCATTTTCAGACTAGGGCAAATGGTCGCTAAATGTGATATGAGTAAGTCGGTTACAATAGTAAATTCTCACGTATGAAATTTAGCTCCTAAAAAAACGAGTTTTATAAATTAAGCAGACAGTAAAATACCTACCTGCAGTCAGTATTAATATTCTGGCTTTCCTTTTCTTGAAACTAGTTTAATACTAGCTTAAACTTTCTTAATATTAAGAATTTGCATATATTTTTTCCTTTTTTGTTCATTTTCAATTAGTAGTCATGGCAGGCTATTACGTGTCCGCATTTAAAGGATATAAGGATTGCATAATTAAAGTTGATAAAATTTGGCATGTTTCCAACTCTGGTAACCATTTTTAAATTTTGCGGTATGATTATATCAATATAATTAATTTCATTGATATTTTTCTGTTATATTTCCTATCTTTTACAAAGTTAAGTTGCCACTGTGATATCGTAGCTGCTAAAATCCTACTCAAATCCATTAGAATTATTATGAAGGATGCTGGAATAATTTGCCTCCAAAGCTCTATTGTAATTTAATAAAGACCAATTTAATTGATTAAGGTCGTCATAGAGGTTGGCGATTGAATAGTAATTCAACTCCAGATTGATTTTACTTTTGCTCAAACTAATTGTCAAGACGGTAGGGGCAGTGATCATTTCCATACTAATATTAATGACGAACGACTTTGAGATGTGACCCACTCATCCCGAAGCACAAAGCTGGATTTTGAAGGCATTTCATTGTGAGCTACCTTAGTCACAAAGTCATGCCGGAGTCTGTTTGGGTATTTTGAAAAACAGGGAGTATAATCGTCTTTATCATATAATTTTGGTAAGACATTTGTGAATGATGAACACTTGAAGAGGCATCTCATAATGGAAATATACTCGTGCTTAGTTGGTCAATGGTCATTTAATTAAGAGCGCTGATTAAATAATTTTCCTACTTCCGAAAATAAGTGCCTTAAGGGACTTCTTCTAAGGTTACATACAAATAAACAGCTATATTACTTTTATCAATATGCAAGAAAAATAACCAAGGGGTTAGAAGTTTTAAAAATTGTGCCAATAATACGATTTGTGTACATTTTGGCCTTGGTTGTTTAGGTTCAGAGGAAACGAAAGAAGATCTGTATCTCAAATGACGATTCTACTTCACTTTTTAAGCAAACACATTCGCTCATTTATATTCGGATAAATGGAAAATAACTGGTTATCAGATTAATCGATAATCTCTCAAATGGCGAAATGACTTATTCAACCATGAAAATTGAAATCCAATAACTGATATTTCAGTCCATAAGGTATGGAAGCTGTGCATTTCGTACAGGTACGCGGAAATTATGCAATTCGAGTCCCTAACGGGATCCAGTTTAAAACAGTAAACAAATGAGCTCAAGTCCCAAAATTTTCTCGTTCATTCATCGCGTTAGTGTTTAAACTTACTTCAACTAAATATTATGTTAGCATACCTCTGTACCTATCCGATTTTAAAATTTAATCAGGTCGGGTGATCATTTCAATCAGAAGATCTTCGCATTATGATTTGTGCATATGTATGTTTTTTTTTCACTTTTCAGATCGCGATGAAGCACGATCACTGATCGCTCAGGCTGCTGTGGATTTAGCTGTGCACACCTATGATCTCTCAGAAGTGTAGAGATTTCAATTACCACAAATCCAATTCTCTCTTTCCGATTAATCCTAGAAATTTTCAAAAGATGTATACAGTAAATCTGTGATTTAGCCAATATGTACCTTAAGATTACGCCAATCTCTATGATGACTTTGAGTTATTTCGTTCCAATAAATTCAAATATTATGCGTTAATATATGTGCTATTTGTATTACTTTTCGATGTTTTACTTCTTTTTGAAATGAGATTGACATGATATTATTCAGTCAAACTAAGAGTGGAAATATTTCGCACGTTGAGGCATTTGAAGTATTTCTAAACGCATTCGCATACAACCAAACGTTTGAACTTTAAGCACCGAAGGTCGAGGACTCTATGTGTAGGTAGCGTGATCTAGGAAAGATTTTTATTAGAGCGCATCAGAATGGTAAGGAAAGTATATATGAAAGGGCACAGAGTTTATAAGATACGCGAAAAATGGAAATAAGGATCAAAGAAGGAAAGAGTACAAAGAGTGAGAGGAGGCAACCACCTACCTCATGTCCGCTTATCTCCACCATGGGCAATAGTGATCGATGACTATGTAGCCTGATCTAGTTAACGGTCACATTGAGCTGCAGTTCGGCTCTTCCTCTGCGTGCAGGCCTGTGCTTTAGTTTAGTCCAGAAGGGTTGTGAACCTACCTTTAACGCACTTGGGGTTTATATAGCCATCGGCCGGGGTCAGATTGATATTCGAAAGTCATTTATAGGAAGAAGACTTTTATTCTCATAATTTTGATTAAATTAACAATGCATACCGGAGTAATTATGCTTCTGTCTTCCCTCCTACTCCTGGTCTGTGCCATCATAGAACAGCCCTCACCTCAATCAAAGCAGCAGACTCAAGGTGTATATATTAAATCATCTTGATCTTAAATATCACAAAAATCAAAAAATTATTAGAGGGATTACGAGATAAATGGAAAAAGGAAAAGCGAAAACTGGGGAGAGCAGGAAAAACTATTAACAAAGTGTGATGATAGCTAACGTTCACTGGACTGTTTAGCGTCCTCTACCTGTTTTATTGGCGATCATATTAGTAAATATCAAAACGAGGAACTCTAGTGGGATCCTTTATGTTGATATTATGTTAATTAGTCTCGTTACAGCTCCTTGGCCATTAGAAGGAAAAAAATTATAGAAATGCTCTGAACTTCCAATCAAATCATTCAGCAGTGACTTGATTATCTACTTAAAATTAAATAAGTAGCAAACTTTGACATATTTTGAAGTGGGCTTGAAACAATCTCCAGCACATCGTTGATTAGCGCAAACGCTGCTTAAAAATCATAGTTATCCTAAGTATATTTAAAATGTTCATAATAGTGGATATATATCTGACGACCTTACAACTGGATTCAGGGCGTAGAAAAATCATCCATTTGATCTTTCATCTTACCTCCAAAGGACGTTTTTCTACCCGCAAATCGTAAATGTGTAAAACTGCCGTCTATCTGGTGGTATTCTACTCTTTAAAGGAAGACAACCTCCGTTAAGATAAATTTTAATTTGAATTATTAAGATGTATTGGAGGAATCGCACTTTTGTCTTTCCATCTCCTCGGGTTTGAATCAACTTTGGTTTAACATTATATCGTGGACAAATAGATCATAGCGGAAGAAACAGCATTGCAACAGTGTCGATGAGCTTTATATTGCAAGAAATATTTGACTAAATTATGTAGTTTGGGATTCAAATGAATGAGCAACAGATGAGCTGAGAATATGTAAACCACATGGAAGTATCACGTTAAATTTTGAACGTGGTTATCTGTTAATTGAACTAATGAAAAGTTATTATTTTAAAACTCCATGAACGACAAGGAGGATATACTAGCCTACGATAACACGGTCAACGATTTGTGTGGTTTTTCAGATTCCTGGTCAAGGATCATCTATGCCCTCCACACCATGCACGACTATCGAGGTATGGAATCGGTTAGTGTCCGAGTTTTGGATGAATATCAGATTAGACCAGGGTGTTATGTATATGAGGTAATCAAGGAGAATGTCCAGCGCAGAACTCTCTGTCGCCCTATGAAATTCTCTTATCAGTACTTGAAGATTACATATGAAGATCCTAAGGATGAAACCTGTGAACCAGAAATCACTATTGAAGATATGACACAATTACGAGGAAACATAAGGAAATAAAACGTTTCATATTCTGCATTTCTTATGGTTAAATTATTCTTAAAATTCTACAATTTGTCTTGATTAAAGTTATTTACTGCGTTAAAGACGAACGGCAAGTTAAGGCGCTTGAACACGAGCCCGTCTCCAAAAGAGGTATGAGAAGAATGCAATCTTTGATTTGACTTTATAGGCAAAAGTTCAATAATAATATCTCTAATATCATGTTTGTCATTTGAAAATCGAAAAATCGAAATGACACTTTGTTTATTGGTGTAAACAGGCTTGGTTTTTAATATTCCAGATATTCGGGTGGAATGCTTTTTAAATGTGTACTAATTTTGTAGTCAATTTTTAATAGTTGTAATAAGAAATATACTAAACACTGATTTAGTAAAAGACCGTTTGAAGACCGCTTTAGATGGCAGATCCCAATCAACATTTGGCAATCGGGGAAATGATGAGATCCCGATAGATGCTTCAGTCGTGTATACGCGTTAGCGAATAGATGCCAACACAGGTGACACTCATCACGCGGAGGTACCGACGGCCAGACATGACTGATACATCACGAGGTAATATTCGCATGTAAACCCTAACTTTTCAATATATTTGGCTGGCTTCTCGATCACCTCCGTATCGATCCATGGACATGAGTAATATGTTCATGAGTAACATGACTTTTTCCACCTATTCCTTCCGATTGGTTGTGTCCACATAACTTTATTTCAGAGATACAATGCTACTAAAGAGAGTAGGCAGAAATTGTTACTATATGTTTTGAGTGAATAATAATTTTATATACTGATTTCTGGCGATGCAGAGTGGGAACTACTTCCTCGAGGAAAATTTATGAACTAGTTTATTCCATACATGTTAAATGTCACAAAAATTTTGAATAAGTTTACTACTGTTAGAAAAAATGATAATCATTTTCCCGCGCTCTCAATATTTCTTCTATGAATAAAAATGTAATTTCTTTCTTTATTTCCCCACCGATAAAAGGCACTTGATAATTATTCTTATTTGTTTACCGATACCGATTGAGAATGAGTTTCGTTAATACACTCGTGCTGACTATAACGTGCCTTCTTATCTGCCGTGGGTTATTATCCTCTGCGTTAAGTTGCTATATTACCGAATTTTCTAGATTGTTGGCTCTGCGAGATTACTACCAGAACTCCTAGTTGGTTATTTTACAGTAGCTACACATAAGAAAATAACACTTTCTTTAAAAATAATCCTTTTATTTAAGATTCTTTGCTTTCCACTCTCTTTTAATTCCCTTTTATTCGAATGGATTGATTTACACTACGGTAGTAAATGCTGCGTAGCATTGATCGATTTATATTATGCGCCTTTACAACTGTGATGTAAATGAGTTGGTTCGAATGAAAGGAAATTAAAAGAATAGGACATTTAAAGGTGAAAAATAAAGAATCCGACATATTAGGATTGTTTTGGGGAAAATATTACTTTCCTATTTGTAGTAACAAAAACAGATCTAAGACTAGATTACAGTATCCTATAGAGAAGGGCAGATTATAACAAAATGTCAAAGAACTTGAAGTCTTGAATCCTAGAAGAAAATATTTTCCATAAAATTCAAAAGTATTTGGTCGGTAAGAGCAATATTCATCAAATTTATATAATCAAAATAAATCATTTGGAAATAGCTGATCTGGTAATATTATAACGAGTGTATAACGTTCGCAAAGTCTGTTCAAAAATGCATGTTCTTTGCCAGTACTTAGGGTACACATATTCTAAATGACATTACATAAGGCACCTCCAATCTTTTAAAAGATTTGAAAGTAATACAAAGAGCTAGGTCGATTTTATTATTAAAATATTTTATACGAAGCATAAGCCGCAGCAAAATTAATTGCATAAAGATAAAGCATAAGTTGTTTTAATGCTTGAACGTAAAAGGACGTTTAATTAGTCACTAACGCGGTTAATCTCACGGTTATGTCAAATTCTATTGTAGGTTTTAGGCCGCTGTTTTAGTTATTAAGTGAATATATTTTTATATTTAACGATATGCATTTCAAAAAGCGCCGAATCTGAATAAAAATTACTTATGCAATTTATGTGAACTTGTTTCTTGTTGCCTTATTATCTGATTGCATTTAAGAGTACCCTAATCTCATGTTTTTTATCTTCTTATGTATACAATATGTTTGAAAATTTTCAGGTAGAAGCAAAACATCGCAAAATTCTTCCGGTGTTCGTGCCTAGTTTGGAAAATGGACAAATTTACATGGATCCCTGTCCTCATATATATAGATGGCTACTTCGTATTGAATTCGAAGAAAGGATCCCCAGTTGTGGAAAATCTCTTGTCACAACTAACTTCGACTCTCAATCGTCCTTATGCATAGTCCAGTGTCGAAAGTGCGAACTCTTGCCTCTAAATAGAATTGAAGTACTGTGGATCGTGGTTCCTATCAAATTGTTCTTGAAGGTAACTGAAATATCGACGAAAGACATAAAAGCTCACAGCAACATCATTCTTCCTCCTCCCCTTTCTATTTATGAAATTGATCGTTCAGGCTACCATTTAATTGCCAATAGCCTTTACAAGCATATCTTACAACAGGAGGCTATGACTTGGCTCAGCACTTTAGGTGGGGGTTTCTCCTGTCTGGGCGATAGATTTGAGGACGCTGTAGGTTGGAGCTTTTTCCCTTACAGTCATTTTGATATAGGCTGAAATCGCCGGCCAAATATCACTCCGACAGATGTGTTTAGCACTTGCCATGAAAATTCCAGTCTTTCAAGCTCGTTGTAGGTTGTTTTACGCTCAAAGTTTGATGCAACGCGGTCGTCTCAATGCTGCTGCCTGTATGATTAGGTATTTGCTATTCTAAAATATGTCTACTACTGTAATCGATTAAAGTAGCAACTTTATCTCCCTTTAGAGATGTCTACATCTTTTCTAAAACTGCCTCTGCAGTTGATAATCCGCCAGAAGTACGATTAAGTCTGATGTGCCAAGGATTATGGAAGCGACTCTCTTATCTCTGGGCTCTTCGGAAAGAATCTAGAGTGGAGTTTCGTAGGCGGGGAGAAATTTCACAAAAGCCTTATACAACTGCCAGTTGTGGTCGGAGGTTGTATAAAGATGTCAGTGCTATTCTCAGCATTATATAAGTGGTGTTTTTTACACTTACATGATTTTTATCCTATAATAAAATCACGTTTATAATTCCTTTTATACTTTCAAAAAACTCAGCGTGCGATGGATGAAGCGTGAAGTTAAAAGTATCTGGGACTCACCGTCTTTATATACGGTGCGTGCACGAGGTAATAATTCTCATCATAATCTCTTCATAACCTTTCTGTTTAAGCAGTTCTGAAGGGAAACTTGGATGCCGCCCATTATCAGAGAATATACCCGCGAACTGTGTGTCAATTTCTTTGCCTACAAAGGCGGAATGAGATATTTACATTTGCCAGTCCTTTTAAAACAGAAATTACATGTCACAAATGTGGAGAAGGAGTTTCAGAAAAATGGCGTTTAAGACTTCACTATGGTAAAGTTCATTTAAAGCAAAAACCGGGTCAGCGTGCAGAATGCAATAAAGTGCTTTGTGAAAAAAATCTTATATTAATCAGTATGAAGGGGCGGAGTCGAACGGATACGCCGTTTATCTTAAACGATTAAAAAACGCAAACTTAAAGGATATTCGTTTGCTTCGTGGAAGAAATTCTCAAATCGGTTGACATTCTTGTTTCGCCAAAGGTCAAGTATCTGACAGTCAATTATTTCCTCTTCCCTTTTTCGAGTTGTGGTCATATACGAGCGATTGCAGTTTTTTTGAACTGATTACGCTGCAAATGAATGAGCCTATGCAAGCCGGCTGGGAAGTACGTGTGCCATCACGCAAATTAAAATGGACGTCGAGCGTAGGCCAATCATGAAGTTAGATTGTCGAGATATACTCGTCTTCAAGTCGGTTAGTTGCCGTTGTGACATGATGGTAGCTTAATCCTATTATTTGTCCAAGTAATGTTTCGTAGTCCTCATTTCTGTTTTATAGACCTTGCGCAATATATATATATATATATATATATATATATACATGTAAGCGAAATTTTCTTAAATGAAGACTTACGTAAGTTTAATAATATCAATTTTTATCATGGCAAAGTAATAATAAGGCTTTATGAAAAATAAAAGGAAGAACAAACAGATATTTTCAATAAGGTATTAAATGCCGAAGAAGGTCAAGTGTAATCGGGAAATGTAGTCAGAATTGGTATTTATTTGAAGTTTTGATGCTCTAAGTTGCCCGCTTCATCGTAGGAGACAAAGAACATCGTATAATTTTCTAAATTTATGACTGGGTGATTTTTGGTCTAATTTTAACCACTGTAATATTGAGTTTAAAAAATCTTCATTTGTGTTTTTTTACAAAGAGAAACGTGAAATAGATTTAAGGAGAAGTATTAAGAATATTATGCATTTTCTGTGTACCATCAGTATATGGTGGTCTTTTATATTAACGGTTTTTTTCTAAGGGAATCAGTTAATCTAGTCAATATCTATGAGGGTTTAGGTTTCTAGATGAAATATGTCTATTCACAGATTGCGACTGCATTGCATGTTGGGAAAAGGTGGATGAAATGCTGAGTACTGTGAGTGCTTAGCGGGAAAAGTTGAAATCCTTCGGTTCGTGAGATTTTTAATGTTTTTAGTCGATTCATTAAGAAGACTAAAAAGATGAAACACTTAACATAGTTACTGTATTTTCTGGAACGAATATATCATAATCATTATAAATCACATCTAAATTGTGCAAGAGAGTTTGACTAAGTGGACTTTATTTCAGTTTTAAACAGATAGAAGCGGTACTTAAAATCCATTTATGTCATATAATTACCTCCGTAAAAGATCTCTTAAAAGATTCACTTACCAATTCAACTTAACCGACCTAGAAAGTGGTCTAAAAGTACGTTCCATCACGAATTATCTTTAGCTAACCATTTGTTGAACTTCTTTTTTCTAATTTCTTAGCGACATCATTAAAAATGGGAGCAAAACTGAAATTTGAATTGAGAAAGATTTTCGGTTTGTCATATGTGTAGATATCATAATTCGTCCGCTCTCGTAAAGAGCACTCGGACTCTCAATGCGAATAAAATGTAGTCAGATTCGGGACGTGTTTTAGAGGGATATTATTATTGAAGACGTAGTCCCAATGTGATGGAGTTTCGAAGTTTATCTTGATATCTTTGAGTTCCAGTCTACAGCACCATCCTCCAAACAGGATTGTGGGTGTCTCAAAAGAATCTTGTGGGCTCGCTATTTGAACTGCACATTAGTTTTGTTATCTACTTAGGTTCGTTCAGTTGCATATTTCAAATTTACACCCTAGGATTGATTAATGCCACTTCATTCTACACATTCTTGGTCTACTTTTACATTATTTCATGAATCAACTCTTTTCATCTAATTCATTTCGAACGGTAGATAATTAAAAATAGACAACTAAAACCATGATTCTCATTTTTACTGAAACCGATTTCATTTTGAGCAGAGATCAGAAAGACTTGCTGAGTCAGTAGAGAATTATTTGATATATCGGACAAAACATTAATCACCTACATTCCAGTAAATAGTTAAATTCGATTTTGCGTTCCGATTGGTAAGCCTAACTTCTCAGCTATGAATTTGGTCATACAACCGAGCAGCTTCAGCGCCTACTGTTTTGAATGCAAGATGGAAAAAACAGAAGAATTTTGGGGGTTAATTAAGCGTACGTTCAATCCAATCGTCGACCACCCACCATTATTTAATTACAAAGAATTAAAGCTTTATACTTGCGTGAATTTGAGTCTAACTTTAGAGAAGTATTTGACTTGTCTTTGGGAAGTTCACTAATAAAACGCCAACGTATTTTGGTTTTGTTGCCCAGATCCAAGCACCATTAATCTTGCCTACGAGTTTTGACATTGTGATAGTTTTGATGTAATTGCAAGTGCTCATCTTTTTAACTCTACAAATGTGACCTACATTGATGAATACATGGTCAGTGGAATTTCACTGATTTATTGCTCATGTCTATGTTTATTATGTTTTCAAATGGAATAATATCAATTCCAAATACATCAATTTCGACTGTCTATTCAAACTTGTCCTCATTAGCGACTTAATTAAGGTGAACACATTTTAAAATTTATTTAGCACTAAATAGAACATGAACTATTTCCATAACTCTAGCGTCAGCGTAACTGACTACTGAGAACTACTAATTTTGTTATATGTAATCGGTAACCGACTTTAAAAAGGCTCATATTTTCTCACTCACTAGTACAATTCCTACAGATAGGATAAGGCGTTCGTGATAGTCACATTTCATGCCTGTGCTATATTTTAGCTTCTTGGTTGCCTACATTCTTCAGATTTGGCCAAA
Source organism: Hymenolepis diminuta (assembly GCA_900708905.1). Classification (NCBI taxonomy): domain Eukaryota; kingdom Metazoa; phylum Platyhelminthes; class Cestoda; order Cyclophyllidea; family Hymenolepididae; genus Hymenolepis; species Hymenolepis diminuta. The sequence goes on from CAADRB010000010.1 coordinate 3,359,594, forward strand.
TGGTTTTTATTTTTTCTAATTAAAATGCTAAGGGAAGTTGTGGTTATCTCCCGAATTTGTGAGAAATGAGGAGGCAGCGCCTTATAAAGCAAAGTCGGGTGATGTTTATGCTTTTGATATGATCAATCATCAAGGCATCCACCAATGTCAGTCATGAGTACCTAAAGATATTTACACCAACGAAATTAGTCATAGAATCAGGGTACGGAAATGCCACAACTTGGCCCAAAGTAAGTTAATTTTTCAATAAGATGTAGGAATTCATGGGAATTTGCTGAAACCATATTGTTGGGCCAAGTGTACTGAATAAAGTACATTAAGGATTCGAGAAAGTAAGAGAGAGATGACGGGGAGAGGAGATGAGAGGGCAGCGTAAGAGTAAATAAAAGGCAAGTGTGTGTCTGCGCGTGTGCATATGAGTGGAAATACAAAAGGGGTGCAGATGGGTGGATTAGTCAAGTACGGATGTGAGTTATGAGTGCAGGTGTACTTTTAAATGAAACGGGACAGTTATAGGCAAAGGGAGAATCGATAAACTTGTCTGGAGATAACAGATAGTGCTTTGAGCCATAGAGACGGATATGAAAAATCAACATATTTTAGTAAAGAATGTGACTACAGAGTAATTTTGAAAATGCACGGAGTCATCCTCCAAGATATAAAGATGTACTTCTGTCTCTGAAGGCTGTGAGTGGGCAGTCTCCTTTTATTAGGCATCAGAAAGCCGAGGTTTGAAAAAATAACTGTCATATAGTGGCCGCTTACAGTATGGAAGAACATAATATAGGGATGTTAAGGGAAAAAGAGGTATGAGAGAACTGTAGAGAAGTCTTTCATACCTGTTAGTTAATTTCTGATATGATGAGCTACTCTTCCTTTGACAGGCTCAGTTCCTTGATCGGCAATGGTTTACCTTTTTGACATTTTATCTGGACCTATTAATATATTTGGTGTGCTCGATGCAACTGGGAGGTAGAAAAATTTATCCACAAAAATCTGCAAGAAAATAATGTACCACCTATGCCTATACATGGTAAAGCTTGTTGGTAATTTTGAGAAGTTTTGGTTGGGAAGTCTTAAACTTCGACTTATGTTCGGAGTTTGGAAAGAGGATATAGATCATATAGCTAAAGACAAGTAGGATGTACTTGCTCTAATCCCATATTAATACGTCTTCGAAAGAAAATAGCATTGGTTGATATGTGTTCAAAGTGAAGGAAAAATAGTCCGAGCAGTTAGATAAAGAGAAGAATGAGATACTTCTCTACCAAATGTTGCACCCGTACGTCTGCGTGCAGTATTCAAACAGATGTGATTCAGAGTAGTTGGAGAAGCTCTCAAGGAGGACATTATGAAAAGCACGACGAGATATCGATTTACTTAATTGATATTGCAAGCTTTACACTGATTTCAGTGATGTCCATACCAATGCAAGAAATTTATCTGCTGAACGATCTCAAAGTTAACGATGATGTTTGCAAAGTGGGAGCGATGGATGATGCTTATATAGTGTGTTCAGATTAGCCAACACGCACAAGCAATGATTAATGTTATTTAATTATTCTCAATTTGCGAAGATCTAGAGCGATGAAAATTCCTGAAGGCCCTTTTGGTTCACTAGATTGATTTGGTCAACATTAACGAGTTTGTAATTCAAATTTCTGGAGAAAGATGACCAAATTTTGATAGCCATCTATAAAACAACGTGGACTGATCTGATGGGTTGATAAACAGGCCAATCTAATAACGGCGCTTAACTGGCCATACTGTGATCTGCCTTGGCTGATGCAGTGGCAGTACCATACAAACTTCATTGTGCCTGCAAAGCATATAGATACCTTCATAATAGACAATTTGTAACATTTATTCTTTTCATAGTACTGCGCTCATCTCTTTCAATTAATTCTTTTAGAACCTCTTTCTAAAATTCAAGAAATCTCAACTGTGAATAGATAGTGAAAAGTGAACTCAATCAATTGCTTTGGGAAAGCAACACTCAAAATTGAATGAAGGTTTCGTGAGGTAATGGTGGTGCCGTCTAATATTTTGATATTTAGTTTCTTCTATCTGTACTTTGAAGCCTCTGCTGACAGCGAAAAAGGAAATTTTGTCCTAGTGAACTTATGCTTCTTCACAGTTGAAGGGAATTTCACACTTGGTTCTCAGTACCTTAATTTTTCTCGCATAATCTCCAGTGCAATTTATTATCTACTACATCAACTCTGCCCAATTAATTACTGCTATCAGTCACGCATTCCTGTTACTGCTTTGGCTCGTCACTTCTTTAAAGGCTAAAAATGTGAAAATTTCACAAGGACACCACTAATGTCAGTGACAGTGGAAAGGGAATCAAGTAATAGATCCATTGTTGTCTATTTACCGAAAACCGTCTGAGAACATGTCGATTTCTGTTTCAAGCTAGATATTTCTTAACTTGATGTTTACTTTTCAACACGTTGGATATAATTGATATCTATTTTAAGTGGCTTGTACAACATACGTGGCCTCACCTTGCGTAATCATGCCATCTACTTTGTGAATTTTGTGCATTTTTAATGAAAAAAAGATCTTATTTAAGTTTAAATGATGTAGCAAGATTAACTAAAAAATTTCAGGGAGCACACATTTCCGCAATACATTTTACGAAATGGAAATGTTATTCAGAAAGGACAACTTAAGTTGTCAAGATGAAAATACAGTTCACATAAAATTAAATGCATTTACTTGATGATACATACATTTATTTTATGTTTTTTACCTTTTATTTAAAAAAAGCGTTTAATTATGAATTGGTATTTTTGAACTAATGAAAAACCTTGCACATTGAACAGGTATTCTTAGGCAACTGAATACACATAAATAAAGATCTGAGTTCTTTAACATCTCTGCATCTCTACGCCTTTCCGATATTTTGGGATTGTTAGCTGAAGTAATGCCATGAGTTAAGGATTCTTAGGATTGCAAGGGAGTTAAATGGGATTCGGACAATTTGCTCTTCAAAATACTTGTTGATAACATTATTCCATTGACGATTGAGCGGCAATGAAATGTGGTCAAAAAATAAATTCACACAAGTTTGACTTCTCATTGCAGTTTGAACATCTTCTTTTACAAATGCATCCATCCTCTAGATCTGCCAAATTACCAGAATGTGCATGAATGATAATAAAGTTGTACGAAAGTTTGAACATTACCGCTGACTACTGTCAGTGGTAAGTAAATAGAAGTAAAGTCATCAACATTGTGGTGACATGATAGAGAATGCGACCGTCCTGCATAATTAGAAAACGATATCTGAGGAAACCTATACTCCTTCCCTTCTAGTCAGTCAGATCAATCCACTAAGCCTACCTGATTTTTACCAGAACTTGTTCCAGGTCTACTTTGGTATTAGAATCGCGTTTCAAGAAATACAAGAAAAGGAGTAAGATGAAAGAGTTCCGCGTTCTTATCGAATCCATCCCACCGTCTCTCATTGTTTGGTCTGTCCTGACCAAATGTGCTGTAACATGCTTGAGTGGGTGTTAATTTGGCAGTCAGAATGGGGTGAAACATTACCGATATCTCCTGGAAGCTCGAAAATTCATCATCCTCACTGACCGCAGGCGGTTTACATATGCCAGTTGAGCCACTTTTGACAGTCATCCTTCATGCGCACCCCGGTACCTCAATTATATTCTGCAGTTCACCAACGACATCAGACGTGTTGATGGCAAGGGCAATATCGTTGTCTTTCTTCGTCTTTCTCCACCCAATGTCGAAGCAGCAACGAAAGCCATTGACATTCACTCCATTTCTGAAGCTCGAAAGACTCACTCCGAGCTCCAAGAATTCCGAAATCCCCCAACCCCTTTCCTGTTGGAACATGTTTTATTACCGACAACTGCGAGTTTGGTGTTGTGATGTTTCAACCGATACACCAAGATCTTGTGATCCGGAAGCTTTTCGAATCTCTCCATAATCTGTCACACCCCGGCAAACGTGCAACGACAAAGCTCGTTACTTATAGTCTCGTCTGGCCATCTTGTTACAAGGACATAGCAAACTGGACGAAAACACGTCAAGCATGCCAGCGATCTAAAGTTGATTAACACACTGAAATCCCTCTTGAAAAATTCCACTACCAGATTTCCGATATTAATATTTCTGGGTGAATCATGCGTGAAATTCCCATCAACTGTGAAGAAGCATGAGTTCACTAGGATAAAGTTCCCTTGTCTGCTGTCAGCAGATGCTTTAAAGTACAGAGAGAAGGAAGTGAATAACAGAATATCAGGCAACATTACCTCTACCCACACAAAAAATTAGACTCAGTTCATGGCCGCCTTGAGAAGTATATCCCATCCTATGATACGTTTCAATTGGTGACCTAGCGATAAATCACTTTTAGAAAGAAGCTCTTAAAGAAATAAAGAGGAGAGATGAGCGCTGCGCTATGACAAGAAGAAATAACTTATGATATCTAAATATGTTCTTCTCTACATTCAAGGAGCAAGACGGTTTTCCTTAACAAATTTTAGCACTTTCAAAAACACAAAATACTAGTAAATAAGAGAATTTTTGAAACCCTTCTTAAATTAGGCATAAAAAGATGAGATAAATAAGTGGAAGGTTAAGAATTATCAGAATACTATTTTCTCGAATTAGTTCACTATTATGAGTCATGTATTAAAATGTAGAATAACATGACTACTTAACTCGAATTTATGTTCTGAGAATTCCAAAATGTGTCATCTCGAAAGGTTAAACGAATGTACCGAAAATTCGCATATTATAGCATCTAAACAATGGGGTTTAAATGTATCGAAAATTCTTTTGTAAGTAAACAATGTGTTTCACTCTCAAATCTCAATAGTTGGTTAATATTTTGATATCCGAATAGCATTTGAATGCAGTTATCTGATCTCCAATTGGGTTTTTGGACACCAAGTATGGGCAACATCTGATGGAAAAACTTTCGGGTAGGCAGAGAGAAGTCCTAGGATGTCCGTTAGTCTGTACCAAGGTTTATGCGTCTTAATTGCCTTAACAAATATTCACAATTAATTTTAAAAACATGCAATTTCATACTAAATTTTTAATACTGTTACATTTTTCGGCTATAAATATAATTAAATTATAAATCATAAAGGCATAAATTTAAATAAATGTTAACATTAATGACAGCTAAATTAGGTCATTGGTGTCTTCAGGATTATCAGAGTGGAGAATTCTCAAACAGAATCACATGAGCGTTATACTCTAGTTCATTCATCTTTGGAGTACGGAGAACCTTCTCTCACAGTAAAAACATTTGACAAGAGTGTAACAGTTTTCCGCTGTGACAAATCCACTTTATTGACTGTCATATGAACAATCAACAAAAATTAGTCAAATGAATGTTAAGAAACGACGTGTTTAAATAAAAATGTGCTCTAAACGTGGCTTTCAGAAGTGCGTGGAAGGCGTGTCCTCTATATTTATCAAGTAGACGATAATTGTGCAATAATTACATGAAAGTGATCCAAAATAGATTTATCGTCAGTTCTTTAATTGAAACATATCGTAGGATGAAGTATTCTTTTCAAGACAGCCATGAATTGAGTGAAATTTAAAGCATCTGCTGACAGCGCATGGGGAAAATTGCTACCTTCCTTCAAAAATAGTAGGCGTCCTTTTGCTACTTCGATATACCACGTAGCTCTTACCAGCTCTTTCAATCTGTCCATCGATTACGGCAACTAAAATGGGCTTGAGTCAGACTCCACAGTTATTCTAAAAATACAATCCATATGACATGAAACAGTGTGCGGTGGTTTATGGCATTGAAACAAATTTGTAAGGAATACGTGTATTCCGAGTATGTCTTGGGAGGAAACACCAGATTCATCGACTGTGGAACATTTATAAATAAGCTTCACACTTCTGACCAAGAGTCATGAATTTTCCTTTATAACCAATTTTCGTGACACCCCAATTTTGCTGCAATGAATCATGTTGTCGAGAGTTATTACAAACTCTTCTGGAAGAGTAGGACCAATGCTATTTCAATCTCCATCGCCTATGGTACATCCATTGTCTATATGAAGAGTTATATATGACCTCTGAAAGTACTTAAAAGCAAACTACTGTATTGCAATTAAGCATCATACGTTTAATTGTAAATTTTACGGTTTATTAATTTAAATTTTATTTAATTCAATGAAATAACTTTCAATTTAAGAACCTGTCGATGCAGAAAACACCGGGAAGCAATTTTGTTCCCTTGAAACTCGTAAATGGTAGTTGCGTTGTGGGCGACAGTATTGTTGGAAGCCCATGTGACGCGGAGGGATGTAAGTCGGAAAAAGAAACATTGACTCTCGTTGAATAAAATTGCTTATATCAATTGCATTTCACCAATGTAGATTAATGTGTGATCGAAAATAATACTTTATCTCATCTTTCTAGACCACACTCTTATTACTCTCGACGAATTTCCCGATTATCATCTTCTTCGACTCAAAGGCGATTTTAGGCACTACACAGTATTTTTTGCAGAAGATTGCAAATTTCCCACTCCAAAAAACGGTAGGAAAACTGCAATTAAATTAGCATTTCCTTTAAGAATGAAGTTGTAATTTGTTTAAATAAGTGCATTTCACAATCGAAATGTCTGATTCTTCCATTCAATAGCAAACATATACTTTTCAGGGGAGATAATTGTGAAGAAATCGATCCCACTTTACCGATATCTTGGTGGCAAAAGAGAGGAAAATGTTATTTTTGCAATGAAAGGGACTAATTTTGACAATGTAATTTGCAATTTTTGTATAGAAAAGATTTTTATGTACACAACTTGTAAATTTCATCACACTTAATAAATCTATGTATGTTTCATAGATTAGATTTCATAAAGACGGCATCCCAATATGTGAGTGGAAGCATTTAATGCCACATTTTGGAGAATGTGGTAAGTATAAATATTTTTAAAATTTTATTTGTATAAAATTGCTTTTCTAAATTTCATATTTCATTAGGCAATCTGACTGTGGATAAAAAAAATGATCTAGTAATGTACAATGCAGCATTGTTCAAAACAAACAAAATGTATGAAACTTACGCTTTGAGTAACGATTTGAGCATAATCTCGGTAACTCTTGATTGGTATGAAACGGGTACGCCAGTAGATAATCGACTAAATCTTTCAAGATATATCGATATTTAAGGGTTATTTTTATATTCCAGGCGAAGCACCAGAAGTCAAGGTTAGTGGTAGGTTTGATGACAATATTTAAAAGTATTTAAAGCTTTCATATTTGCATGCACACTAATTCATCTAACCGCATTTTTTATCATTAAGTTTCATTTTACCTAACTTACTTGCTTCACTTTTAATTGCCTTTAATCTATTTAAATTCTCACAGCTTATTCAAATCCGTCTCTTTTCTTCCACCCCTGAATTTGTAAATTTGCATAAAATCACAATTTTTTGTAATGAACATTTTACTTTTTGCTTTAGGAATCCATAAGGAAAAGCGTAAGAAATTCACTTAACGTTATGCATATATCCCAACATAATGTTTTTAAAATTAGAAGCAGTTTAAATATTTTGCTTAAACGTTAATAGAGCTTTATTTCAATTCAGTATTAGTATTAACAGTCAGACGGAGTTATTAAAGAAAAAAATATTAATTTTAAAAACATAATTATTCAAACGTCACACGAATCCAATATTGATGCTGATTCTGAAATGGCTATTTGACTCATGAAAAAATTAAATAGGCATAAATGGGCTAACCTTTAATATTTCTGAAGTCGTAAATTTACTATTCATCTCCGTTCATTTTAAAATGATTATCCCTAAATACAATGTTTTCATAATAAAAGTTAAAATGCATTAAAATGCACTAACGCATAATCTGCTCCATTTTCAACTACTAAATTAAATGGTAAGCAAACTTTGTTCTCTAACGTAAAGAAAGAAATCGAGATAATTGAGAAGGAGAAATGGTGAGAGTGACTTATCGTTATCTTGCAGTGTATCATATGAAGTATTAGAATGTGAAACAATTTGATTTTATATTGTTAATGCAAAGATTGCTATTTTTTGCTTATAGAAAAGTGCAAAGTTGTTTGGTATGATAATTCAACACCTCTAATTAAATGAAAGTTTGCGTGCACTTGGAATACATCATTAATTTAACCGATTTTACATGTTGTCTTGTAGCTCACCATCGTATTGATGAACCCAGCCTATCGTTGGAACATAAACAGATAATTTGAATTCGAACTATACATTTTGAAAAATAATTAAATGTCTGAACATTTACTTAAAATTTAACAGATAAATTAATTAAATAAAAAATAAAAAAAGTTAAAATTTTATGCAACTGAATGTGCATTTTGCCTTAAAGTAGAAGGTTAACATTTCGTGAATATGTTTGACAGCAGTTCAGATGCTCCAAAATGACAAACTTACATAAGAATCCGGTAAATGCTGGTCATATATTGTTTTTTTAAAAAATCAATAAAATACTTCGGTGAAATAAGGTACACAAATGTGAATGTAATATTTTAAATGCTAAATAAATAGAAATGAAAATGATTAGAATGAACGTGCAAATGTCGACTACATGAATTAACGACATTGACTGAAATAACTCCTCTGTTTTCTTCATTAACAGAATCACATTTATATTTCACAATTATATGTGGGTCTTTGCCAGAGGAATAGAATCACATTCCCAGAATCCATGAGGAGTGCTTAGAGTGAACAATAAAAAATTACGATTTAAACAAATGAGCAATTTTTAAATTTGCATTCTCTCCACTTCAATTTAACATACCCTTGGATAAAGCATTCCAAGGACTTTCTTCAAAAACAATGACATTTCTCCTCCTTTGTAATTCGATTTCTTCACCTTTCAGATAACGCCTGAGCACATTAATTAAAAGGAGTCCTGATTTCTATTTATAAATAAACCCAGGCATTCCATTTTATTAGTTTTCTAACTATGCATTATAGTTGGATATCATTCATCTCTCTAGTGATTTACATTCTCTATGATGATGTAAAGTTATTCAGAACAGATTTGTAGTGTGAGTAATAGATAAGATGTTTTCTTCTGTCCATAGAAGAGTGACAGACTTAAGGACGCAGAGTCTTGAAAGTGAAATCATACATGTTCCGGCGGTGGCAAAATGAAATGGGTTAAATGATTCAGTCTTCAAATTTAGCATATGAAGAACGTTTGTGATTCATAACCTGGGCATTAACGAAGTCAAATTGTTAGTATTTATTATTAATTTATTGGGGAAAAATGTAAATTCTCTTTTCAAAATGTAAAAAATTATATTATATTTTATGAATTCAAAAATTATAACTCGGTTAAGCGCTGCATTTAGCTATTTATATGAAGTACTAAATTTTCTGAGATATCCAATGGACTTTGTAGTGCAAAACAGTCATTAAGTGAAAAATGTGAAACCGGGAGTCGAAAACCTTTTTAATTTCATCCTAATATGCCGACATAGATGAAGAGCTTCTTTAATTATCTTGGGGAAAGGCCTGACACCCATCTCTGATGTGACTGAATTTGTGGAATTTGCAGAATGCGGATGATAGCAGATGGCGTTTATGGGTAGATCCTAAAGACAAAATTAACCAAACCAGAAGAAAATGAGTTGACTGACAGTCCGCTACGTAAGCAAGTGTTGAGATACTTAAGTTGGAGTAGGTTAAATAGAAGCTAATGTATATAAATTTGATGGAACATGTGATTGAGCGAGTTGTTGAAAAATGTTTTAAAATTCTTACAATAAATGAAATGAGTAACTGAATTTTGATAATCAAAATCGAAAATTAAAATTGTTCTAACTAAATAAGCATGCCATAATGAACAGGATGCTTGAAAGAACAAACACACATGCATCAGTTTCCAATGGAGGCGTGTCGAATAACAGATGCTTGGGGGAAATAAATGGGTGAAGCAGAAACATGAAAGCTTAGTTTCAATTATTACTACACCATGTACGGCGAATTGAAAATCCACACACTTAGAACAAATAATTATTTGTGTGTGAGTGAGGGCAACTCAAAGCAAATTGACCTTATGTGAGCGTCATTCCATCTCTCGCTGCATTTTCGCAATAGAATATGACGAGCTCCAATCTTTTATTGAAAATATATAAATAAGCTACTTATCTCTGAATTAGAGTTATTAATTTTGCTTTAAAATAAATGTTCGTGATGAGAAGTTTACATCAATTCACGAATGCCACGTACTTTGGAGGAAATTAAAAATTCTCATTCAATTATATGTGACAAGAAATTGGGGAGGCCAAAGAAATCAAATAAAATGCCTGTATAAAGTGAATCTCAAGATGGAGAGGCACTCCTTCGTGACGCATGATAGTGAAAAGGGAAATACACCAACACGGTTTATCGTAACATCAATATCTGTTAAGAAACGGTCTTGGGTATTGATAGGGCGCGAGAAGGGAAGCATACAATTGAGACTAGTCCGTGAGAAGAATAGCATTTTTGTAATATTCTCAACCTATATTGAATTATACTATGGTTGCCCATGTTAGTCACTATCTTCTAAACATTACAACAATGAAGTGAATGGAAAGCGTATCCTTCATACTTATTTGGCAGACGATAACTGTGCAGTAATTGAATTAAAATTATTCAAAAAGTAATACAATTATAACGGAACGATCTGAAAAACATTCTGTCATTGACTTTATTATCTGAGCATATTAAATATTTAATAGAAGAAGGGAGTTAAAAGTTAGTGCAAGATAAGGACTAGATTCACAAGATGAAGTTTACATGCGAGCGGCAAGAAGAAGGCTGGCCATATATATGTATGATATTTAATATAATTGTAACTTATAGTAGAATGAACCAATTGCCCGTCCGTGCGTGATGACGGAAGGGAAATGGTCTGGCAGCTGTAAGGGAAGGACTCGATCAATAGAGAAGGTATTTTATCTCAACTTTTATGCCTAATTTAAGAGGAGTTTCAAAAATTTTCTCACTTTTATTATCAAAAAGGCTAACGCTTGTTGAGAAAGTCCCTCTTGCTCCTTTAATTAAGAATAAAAGGTATTTGGGCACGATAAGTTTTTTCTATATTCCATAGTGCTCATCTCTTTTCATTTTGTCTTTTCGAACATTTTCTAAAATTGTGGAAATCTCCTCTGTGAATGGATAATTAAAATCAAACGCAATTAATTGATTTCGAAAGCACCATTCAAAATTGAATGTAAGTTTCATTTGGGTAGTGGTGATGCCCCCTAATATTCTATTACTGAGTTCCTTCTGTTCGTACCTTAAAGAATCCGCTGGCAGCAGAAATGGAAACTTTATCCTAGTGAACTTATGCTTCCACAGAGTTGAAGGGAATTTTACACATGGTTCTCAGTGCTTTAATTTCTCTCTCATTATTTTTAATGCAACTCATCAGGTGAATTTCCAAATTTTCGTCGAAAATAATAAGCGCACTTTTGCTACTTCAGTACATCACAAGCTGTTACCAAATGCATATCTTCTACACCACATCTGCCCAATTAATTGCTGCTGCCAGACACGCATATTATATTTTGTCTATTACTTCATTGAAGGTGAACAACGTGAGTATTCGACAGCGACGGAGCTTTCATGTCAGTGATGGTGGCTAGGGAAATAATTATCGGATATATTTTGTCTATCTGCCATGAACTGTCTGGAGACCTGTTGTCCTCTGCTTCGTGCTAAATATCTCTAAACTCGATGCTTCCTCTGCAACTCATTGCATTTCATAGACATGCACACGTTGTGAGGATGTCCACTGCTTGCATGTAATTACAAGGGCAGTCCTTCCTGTAGAAAACCTTATGGGTGGAGAATTTTGCAAATTTTTATAAACGAATGATCTCATTTAAAAATAGATAATGTGTAAATTTTAAAAAAAGTAATTTTAGTCATCCGCATATTTCCTCGGTTCCTTTTACGGATCAATTAAAGGTAAGAAAATTGGGGATATTTGTCACCCGTTGAGGAATAGCATGACAAATGTATACGCAGCCTAGTCTGATATTTAAGGGTTATTGCTATACTCTGGGTGAAGCAACAGAAGTCAAGGCTTGTGGTAGGTTTGATGACTTTATTTTCTCACAGGTTAATTATTCAAAGCACATTCATTTTAACGAATAGAACAGGAAACATTTTCCGATTTTATTTAATAAAATCCTCATGATTGGGTGTTTCTTCGATAAATGAATTTCCATTTCACCAAACGTGGTGATTATCGGACCCAACGGAAATCGCTCCATATTCATCAGCCCGTCATGAGACAAATATACGTGGAGACTCAAAAGTTGCCAATGAACGCGGTTTCCCTCTCAATTTCGTTAATACCCTGCTTTTAATCATGACTTACCAATTTGCTTACTTTGCTAATAAATCGTATCCTGATCAAGTTTAAATGTGTTTAAGAGAGAAAACATTATTTCAAATGCAAATCGAACAAGGTGGAGGTCTAAAATTTTAATAGTCATCTTTGGCTTTCCACCAACAGCACCATCATTGGAAAATATATCAGTCTACTTTAAATATTTAAGTAGAGTTGTAGAAGAAGATTAGATGCGTAATTAGCACACATATTTTTGCCATGTAACTAAAAAACCGTAAAACGAATGCCCATTGCGTATGACACAAAATTGCCAAAAGTGGCAATTTGAAATCGTTAATTATGAGAAGACATTATTGTGCGCAATTTAAAATAGGCCAGAATTAAAAGCACGTTGGAAAAGGAGGCAGTGGTTTAAAAATAAATAGTACGAAATCCGTTCCCCGACTGTTTGTTTAAAAGTGAACAGCTTGTTTATTATTCACACGATGCTTTTCGAAGGAGTTCCATCACCTAAGATTTAAACGGAGAGAAAAGACTCACTTGGTCACAAAGCCAGTAGATTCTCCGAGACGAAGGAACCCATCATAACGGTTTTTGAAGTGTTGCTCAAGAAAGTATTCACAATTTTTCATTCTCCACTTCTGGTACTGTCTTTATCGGGACATTCATCATCTTAGTACTGTCCATTTTAACAATTGGATTCCTAGTAGCAGTGTTGCGTTAGTTGAAATCGGAACAAGTGAATAAAATTGTAGTAAAATTATGACTGTAAAATAATAGTTTAAAAGAGTTGGTAGATCTAGCTTTATTGCCACATTATCCTTCAATCAAGCACTGCTTGAGAGCAACCATTCAAAGTAAGCGTTCATTTGAACAGGGGAAGCGATCTTGTTTATTTCCTTTTGAACGGAAATGAGTCATTTGAATTTAAGGAAATGGAGCACTATCTGCATTCACTTGTTTTCCATTTTCATCTATAAACCCATCATTCCATAATATATTTTCATCAGACGGAGTAGAGGATGTGCTAACCCAAATCATCATTGACTTCGGGGAACTGAGACGAGCATTTGAGTGCACAAATTTTGCAAAAATGAACACGAATTGGTTCCAACAAATCGTAGTGTAAAACCAAGTGAAAGTGACTATGGTTTGCATTTAAACTGATCTGTGAGTATTTTGTGTGAGATTTATTAAGCGCGACATTTTTAAGGATTTTGTCTGCATGGAGTCCTCTTATGAAATTGTGATAACGTTTAAAGAAACCCATGGAAGTCTGCATTATTGATTTCCTTCTTGGGACCTTATCTTAATAACATTACCGTTTATAGGCGCAATATCCAGTGATGTTGATCAGAATAATGAAGAGAAAATGAAAATGGTGGGATGGTTCAAATTACTTTTTTCAAAGGAGAGTCTTGAAATGAAGATTTTGTATTTTGTAATGCTGACCAAAGTTTTGGCCACATTACTGCCCCTATATAAGTGAAAAGTTAACATTGGGCTTACCACCCATGCCAATCTCTTTGGCCTCTCAATTCTAAATCCGTCTGTATCAAAATGAGAACATTAAGAGATATCTGTGTATTATACTCTCAATCTTTAACCGCAGAACCTGATGACTCTATATTTCCAGATAAATTTCGAAGCTCATGTTGTAATTATTGTATTCATCCGGATTTATGAAAGTGGAAATGTGCAAGGTGTGATTTCGTCAAATGACGCTCTATAAATTGGATGTTTGAAACGAAATGTGCTTTAAACATGCTTTTCAGTAGTGCGAATTCATTCATGGCGTATTTGTATACATTAAGTTGACAATATTTGTGCAATAATTATATAAAATTGGTCAAAAGGTGATAAAAGTAATAAGGGGACCCTCAGGCATGTCTTTCATCGGCTGAGCATATCAAATATTTAATAGAGTAAGTGAGTTAAAAGTTGGTGGGAGATAAGGACTAGGTTCAAGAGATTAAAGATAACATGCAACCACCAAGAAGAGGGTATAGTATGAGATTGAAGAGTATGAAGACTGCGCGATCATGAGAAATATCAGTAAATGTATGCCGTAGGTATGTAAGTATGATATGTAATATAAATGCCACTTATAGTAGAATGAACGAGTTGCCAGTCTGTGCTGTGGAGACGAGGAGGAACTGAAGAATCTGGTAGCTGTAAGGGGAGGATTCGTACAATAAGGGAAGTATTTATCTCATCTTTTTATGCCTAATTTAAGAAGGGTTTCAAAAATTCTCTTATTTTCTATTGTTTTATATTTTGAAAGTGCTAAATTTTGTTAAGGAACGCCGTCTTGCTTCTTGAATGAAGAGAAGAACATATTTAGATATCATAAGTTATTTCTTCTTGTCATAGCGCTGCGCTCATCTCTTCTCTTTGTTTCTTTTAGAGCTTCTTTCTAAAATTTGCAAAATCTCCGCTATGAATAGATAATTTCTTCTGACTGTACTTTTAAGTATCTGCTGGCAGCAGAAATGCAAACCTTGTACTAGTGAACTTATGCTTCTTCACAGTTGAAGGGAATTTCACACTTGGTTCTCAGTACTTTAATTTCTCTCTTATCATCTCCGGTGCAATTCACTATGTGAATTCTCTAATTTCCGTCGAAATTAGTAAGCGCTCTTTTGCTACTAAGATACATCGCGTAGCTATTACCGAACGCACATCTTCTATCCGATTAATTACTGCTGTTGTCCTCTTCTTCGTGTTAAATATCTCTAAACTCGATGTTTCCTTTGCACTTCATTGTATTTCATAGACATGACGCACGTTGTGATGATGTTCGCTGCTATTATATAATTAACAGACCTATCCTTGACGATATTGACGGTTATTTTAAGTTTCTTATCTTTGTATGAAAAAGAGCGCCCATTTATTAAATGATATTCCCAAACTTATGAAAAGCCTCGTACATTGAACAGAATAGAAGGGTACTAACCTCTGACATCCATATTTAAATTAGCGAGATTGTAATTAGAACCAT
Organism: Hymenolepis diminuta; assembly: GCA_900708905.1. Taxonomy (NCBI): domain Eukaryota; kingdom Metazoa; phylum Platyhelminthes; class Cestoda; order Cyclophyllidea; family Hymenolepididae; genus Hymenolepis; species Hymenolepis diminuta. The sequence goes on from CAADRB010000010.1 coordinate 3,374,957, forward strand.
TACAATTAATGCGGATAAGTGGAATGTTAAGAATTATCAGAATACTATTTTCTCGAATTAGTTCACTATTATGAGTCATGTATTAAAATGTAGAATAACATGACTACTTAACTCGAATTTATGTTCTGAGAATTCCAAAATGTGTCATCTCGAAAGGTTAAACGAATGTACCGAAAATTCGCATATTATAGCATCTAAACAATGGGGTTTAAATGTATCGAAAATTCTTTTGTAAGTAAACAATGTGTTTCACTCTCAAATCTCAATAGTTGGTTAATATTTTGATATCCGAATAGCATTTGAATACAGTTATCTGAATCAAAAATATGCTCTACGTTTTTGGATTCTCAATGCCCACATTCATCCAAACTCACATTAGGGATCTATTGCCTGCACTTCTATACTCAAATTTGGCATCTTGATTTATTCCATTCATTTCATATCTTTCTACACCCGAGGGCAGATATCGAGACCGGCACTGATGCTTCCAATTAAAGCAACCCACTAACAGTACGATGATGCAAGGTCCTTCATAGGACAGATTTGAATGCTCATTATCTTAATATGATTTCGTCGATATAGATAAGCTCATTTGAGATGGTATTCAATTCATTTGTAGCTTCCTGTACCCAAGAGAAGGCATGTGGGACAATGAGGTTATGAATCATGTTGCAGCAAAAGAAAGTACACTAGAGTTTCGATAATGCACTCTTCTCTTCGATCACCAGAGCTACNGAAAGTACACTAGAGTTTCGATAATGCACTCTTCTCTTCGATCACCAGAGCTACCTGATGCACAACACACAGTGAATTGTTAAGTCGGTAATAACTTGACGTAGAGTGAAGGGCACTAATGCGAATACACTACCTTCTCACATTATTGAATTGAAATCGCATGAAATGTCTAGGAATGAAATGAGGGTGAATGACTAGAAGTGAGTGCGAAAAAGAAACATTAGACTCAATGCGAGCCTTTGTGAAAACAACAGATAAATGTACATCACACAAGTGGGATTGTTGGAAAGCAGTCTATTTCATAAAATCCTTCTCCTAAATTATATCTTATGGTAATATGTCTGCTTGTCCAAATGGGATAGTTCAAAGCGAACTTCACTATTGGTGGAAATTATAAGCATTAGTATAAATAAGTATTTTATAAGCAAACTATAGTGCTGAGTGATTACCTCTTACTTCAGCCCTTTAAGTCGTAGAGCAAATAACGATCACAAAATATTCATTAATAGTTTCCTTAAGTGCCAAAATGAACAAAATGCAATGAGATTTCAGTGCTCATTGACAGTGACAGCAAAAGTTTCTGAATGAGTCCTTTGATTGATATTTGCAACATTACACCGGAAAGTGAACAGGGATTTATATTTAAGATTGACAAGATTGTAAGTTGAAACATTGTAATTAATACGGACGAGTGGTAGGATAACAAGTAGAGGTATATTTTTACTCACATAAGCCCTGTTATCCAAGGTAATATATCATTAATAGTATTTTGAATTACTGTTCTGAGAACTCTAAAATGTGTCATCTCGAAAGATTAAACGAATGTATCGAAAATTCGCACATTATAGCATCTAAACAATGGGGTTTAAATGTGTGGGATTTAAGATGGTGTCTTTGGACAAGATTGGCTGCATATGAAAAATACATTTATGAAATTGTGATTTCCTAAACAATTGGTATTAATAGGGGGGTTGAATGTTTTGATCCACATTATTGGCTAATCAATAAAAGACCAATGAGAGAATTAGAAGACAGATATATAATCTGCAGAAGAAAGCACAAACTAATGTTCTTGCAAAAATGATTCAATTGGCATTCATGATGGTGTGTCTCTTTTCCTCAACTTGTAAGCGTATAGCTTATACGGAATGGAAACTAGGGAGAGTTCATGCAGAATAACATGTCTGTGCAATTATTTTCAGTTGCTCAAAGTGGAGAAGTGTTGGGGTCGAGAGTTATTACAGACTCTTCTGGAAGAGTAGGACCAATGTTATTTAAATCGTCATTTCCTAATGTACGTTTGTTTTCTTTGTGAAGTATTGTATGTATTCCCTGAAAAGTACTTAGATATAAAATACTTTGTTGCAATTTAGCACTATTTTTTACTGCAACATTTGAGGTTTGTTATTTTAAATAATAAGTAATTCATTGAGGTTATTTTAAATTTAAGACCATGAGTTTGCAGAAAACACCGAATAGCAAATGGAAAGTTTTGAAAATCGTAAATGGTAGTTGCACAATGGGTGGCAGAATTGTTGGAGGACCTTGTGAAGTGAAGAAGGGTAAATTAGCGAAGGAAATATTGTCTCTTGTATCTCGATTTCGCTCACACTTTTTATTAACCTTGCTGTTGAGTAAAACTCGTGGGACAAAATTACTTACATCAATTGCATTTCATCAATGTAGATTAACGCAGATAATACTTAATTTTATCTTTCTAGATTTCACGCTTATTACTTTCAACGAAGTTCCCAATTATCATCTTTTAATGATCGGAAGTAAAACTGAGATCTACACCATTTATTTTGCGAAAGATTGCAAATTCCCCACTCCAAAAAATGGTAAGAAAACAGAAATTAAATTTGCATTTCCGTTAAAACTGAAATTGTAATTTATTTAAACAAGTGCATTTCACAATCGAAATGTCTGATTCTTCCATTCAATAGCAAAAATACTTTTCAGGGGATATAATTGTGGAAAAATCGATCCCACTTTACCGATTTCTTAGTGGCAAAAGAGAGGAAAATGTTATTTTTGCAATGAAAGGGACTACATTTAGCATGGTAATTTGCAATTATTGGATAGTAAAGGTTTTTACAAATATAATCTTTCAAATCTCATCACTTTTTAACAAATCTGTGTATGTTTCTTAGGCTAGACTTTATAAAGATAACTTACCAATATGTGAGTGGTGGCATTCAGGACAAAATTTCGGTAAATGTGGTAAGTATTTATATTTTGAATAAAATTTTATCCTTACGAATTTGTTTTTCTGATTTTCATGTCCCCATAGGCAACCTGACTGTGGATAAAGAAAATGATCAGATAATTTACAATGCAACATTCTCCAAGACAGCCAATAAAAAGTACGAAACTTACATGTTAAAAACCCTATTTACCTTCGTCTCTGTAACTCTTGATTGGGATAACGTGGGTAGGCTGGTAAACAATTGGCTAAAAGCTTTCAAGATATGTTGATAATGACGCATTATTGTTATACTTTAGGCGAAGCACCTGAAGTCAAAGCTTGTGGTGGGTTTGATGATTATATCTAAAAAATATCTAAAAAAAATCTAAAATCATATTAGAATACACATTTATCTATTCATCCGCCGTTTTTATCATTTTAATTTATTTTACTTAACTCTCTCTTGCTTTTCTATTACCGTTTATTTCCAATATATTTGAATTCTCAAGCATTATTCAAATAAGGCCTTGCTTTTCCGTATGATAAACGAATACTTTGATTCAGTGAAAGTTTGCTTGCACTTGGAATGCATCATTAATGTAACCGATTTTACCTGTTGCATTGTAGCTGACCACCGAATTGATGAGCCGATCTTACCGTTGAAATGTCGATGTAAAAAATGAATTCGAGCAATACATTGTGAAAAATAATCACATATTTGAACATTTATTTAAAAGAAAATAAAAAAGTAAACATGAAATTAGAATTCTATATAACTGGAAATGCATTTTATCTTAAAGTAGAAGATTAACATTTCGGTGAATATGTTCAGCAGTAGTTCAGATGCTCCAAAGTAACAAACTTGCATAGAAATCCGGTAAAATGTTGGGTATATTTTAATTTTCAAACAAAAATCAATAAATTATGTCGTTGAAATAAGGTGCACAAATGTAAATGTAATATTTCAACAATTCAATATGTGTATGCCTAATAAAAGCGTACATTAAAGTCGTCCAATTGTCCAAGGTGTTGGTGAAGTGCATTTAAAAAGAACAACTTCCCAATCAGTAACAAGGGAATGATTTGAACAACGAGATTTTTTCCCACTTATGTAAAATGCGACGATAAAACAGTTTTCTAAAGTCCTGATATTTTCATATACTGCATCAATGCACTACAGAAATGAAAATGATATGAATAAACATGCGAATGACGGGCACATTAACCGAAAATATTGAGTGGAATAACTCGTTTTGGGTACAATTCTGAATTCGTCGGTAAGAGTTTCTGTTTTATTCATTAACAGGATCAAATTAATACTTTATAATTCTATGTAGATTATTCAAGAAGTCCCCCGAACTTATGAGAAGTATTAAGAGAAACCAATCAAAAAATTACAATTTCAACAAATGGGCAAATTTTTAATTTCGCATTCTGTCCACCTCAAATCAACATACACTTGGGCTAAGCATTCCAAGAATTTTTCTAAAAAATACTGACATTTCTATTCATTCAGAAAACAATCTTATATCTAAAGCATGCATTAAAATTAAATTTCATCCTTCTGACTTTTGATGTTCATTGTATGCTATGAGAATGCAAAGTTATTAAAAACAGACAGCGGTATGAGCCTCACATTGTCCTGGAGGCACACAACTTCTCATTAAATTCTAAAATAAGGCACCGGTATTCAAGTTAAACGTAATTGAAAACGAGAATTGTTTAAATTAAGAGCTTGTCGAAGCACTTTGTGGAAAGGCTTTACCACCATCTCTAATGTGAATGAATTAATGAATTTTGCAGAATGCAGATGATTGCAGATCCAAAGGACCAGGTTGATAGAGCAGTCGAAACTAAGTTGATTGAGAATCTGTTACATAAGTCAGCGTTGAAACACTAAAGTGCCGGAAGGCCAACTTGAAGCCTAGCGTTACCGTCAGTCAGATGAATCCACAGCAAGGATGAATTGCGGACAGAGAGACTGATCAAGTTTTCGATGACCAATTGAGTTGCACGCATTAACTTATGTATGGGGAAGGCGTAAAATAACAGTGAGTTAACGATTCACACACCTTACAACACAGTGCTTAGATTTATTAATATTTTTTATATATTCAACCGTACTACGAAGATCTATTCGCTGAAAAAACTTGAAATCGATGGATTTATGAAGATGGTCAATAAATAAATAAAGAGCCTAATTCAATACGGCCATCTGATGAAACTCCTCCACAGGTATGATAAGTTACGTTTCAACCTGTCCTTCGTTTACCTCCAATAAATTGGCCTGAGTCAGACTCTAAGGCTACGCTGAAGAAGCATTCCAAACGACATATGTGAAACAAGATGAGGTAGTTTAGTGCGTATGAGCAAGTTTGCAGGGAATGCGTGTCTTTCAAGTATGACTTGGGAGGAAACACCAAATTCATCGATTAAATGGGAAGTTGGTCCCTTTGTGTTGTTAATGTTGTTCAAAGTGAAACACAATTTATTGCCTCTAAATGGATTTGAATCATGAATCGAATGTTGATTTGTAACATCTTTTATCTGAAACAATTGCTACTGTTATCGCTTCAGTAGAAGCAAAAATATATAATCTAGCGCTCTACGTTCAAAAGACGTTGGAAATTGCATTTAAATCGTAATCGAAAATCCCAATGTAGCACCTGCTGTAAAGTAGACCAATGCATACAGACTTGATGGAACATGTGATTGAGCGGGTAATTGCGAAATGCTCTAGTAGATGCCCAAGTGGAAGTATCTCGATGATAATTTTAAACTATGGGTAATATTTGAACAAGCAACTGCACTTTCATATTCAGATAGGACAATTTAAATAATTCTAGCCTTTAGAAAGATACCAAAATGAACAGAATGTCTGACTGGAGCAAACACATGCTCATCCACTTCCAATGGGGGTGTGTCGATAACAGATATTTGGAGATATGGATGGCTGAAGCATGAACACGAAAGCTCAGTTTCAATTATTATTTGCGCGCCCTATACACAAAATCGAAAGTTTGCATTTAGAAGGACTAATTATTTGCAGGATTGTGAGGGCCACTGAAAGGAAATTGACCTTCTGTGACCATCATTCCATCTCTCGGTGTATTTTCATGAAAGTATATGATGAGTGTGTATCTTTGATGGAACATTTATAAATGACTCAGATTTGGGAATTTTCTTGACAACACATTTCGTGATGAGAAATTCATATGAAGTTATGAATATCACTCATTTTGGTGAAAATTAAAAATTCTCATTCAATTAAATATGACAAGAAATTAAGGATGCATAAGAAATCATATACAATGACTGTATAAAGTTAGTCTCGAGAGGTCAAGGCACCCCCTCGTCACGCATATCAATGAAAAGCGAAATTAAATAATATGGTTTATCTTGACATCGAGGTGCGTTAAGAAATGATGTTAGGTGTTGGTAGGATGCGGGATGGGAAGCACAGTGTTCAATTGGGCGAGATGAATATTGTCGAACTTCATTTCATTTGTCGAACTTATCTCTAAGGCATGCCATTTCTTCCATTCCGTTTTTAAATACCTTGAAATATTCTACAACGTTTATTACTTATCGACCATTAACAAAAAATTACCTGATTAGCTGCCTTGAGGAGTCCATCAGATTAACAATTTACAATGAGGCTATTTACAGGTGGGATAAATCCTATTAATTTCACCTTAAAATCAACATTNCTTTAACATCTCTGCATCTCTACGCCTTTCCGATATTTTGGGATTGTTAGCTGAAGTAATGCCATGAGTTAAGGATTCTTAGGATTGCAAGGGAGTTAAATGGGATTCGGACAATTTGCTCTTCAAAATACTTGTTGATAACATTATTCCATTGACGATTGAGCGGCAATGAAATGTGGTCAAAAAATAAATTCACACAAGTTTGACTTCTCATTGCAGTTTGAACATCTTCTTTTACAAATGCATCCATCCTCTAGATCTGCCAAATTACCAGAATGTGCATGAATGATAATAAAGTTGTACGAAAGTTTGAACATTACCGCTGACTACTGTCAGTGGTAAGTAAATAGAAGTAAAGTCATCAACATTGTGGTGACATGATAGAGAATGCGACCGTCCTGCATAATTAGAAAACGATATCTGAGGAAACCTATACTCCTTCCCTTCTAGTCAGTCAGATCAATCCACTAAGCCTACCTGATTTTTACCAGAACTTGTTCCAGGTCTACTTTGGTATTAGAATCGCGTTTCAAGAAATACAAGAAAAGGAGTAAGATGAAAGAGTTCCGCGTTCTTATCGAATCCATCCCACCGTCTCTCATTGTTTGGTCTGTCCTGACCAAATGTGCTGTAACATGCTTGAGTGGGTGTTAATTTGGCAGTCAGAATGGGGTGAAACATTACCGATATCTCCTGGAAGCTCGAAAATTCATCATCCTCACTGACCGCAGGCGGTTTACATATGCCAGTTGAGCCACTTTTGACAGTCATCCTTCATGCGCACCCCGGTACCTCAATTATATTCTGCAGTTCACCAACGACATCAGACGTGTTGATGGCAAGGGCAATATCGTTGTCTTTCTTCGTCTTTCTCCACCCAATGTCGAAGCAGCAACGAAAGCCATTGACATTCACTCCATTTCTGAAGCTCGAAAGACTCACTCCGAGCTCCAAGAATTCCGAAATCCCCCAACCCCTTTCCTGTTGGAACATGTTTTATTACCGACAACTGCGAGTTTGGTGTTGTGATGTTTCAACCGATACACCAAGATCTTGTGATCCGGAAGCTTTTCGAATCTCTCCATAATCTGTCACACCCCGGCAAACGTGCAACGACAAAGCTCGTTACTTATAGTCTCGTCTGGCCATCTTGTTACAAGGACATAGCAAACTGGACGAAAACACGTCAAGCATGCCAGCGATCTAAAGTTGATTAACACACTGAAATCCCTCTTGAAAAATTCCACTTACAGATTTCCGATTTGACCACGTCCATATTGATCTTGTTGGTCCTCTTCCACTCTCTGATGGTTTCTCCTATCTCCTAACCTGTGCCAACCGTCTCCCTCGATGGCAAGACGCTCTTCCAATGCTTGACTTGGCGACTGAGGCTGTGGCTAAAACCCTCGCAGAGAGATGGATCGTGTTAGAAGAAATGATAATCCTTTTCCCCCGCTCCCAATATTTCTTCTATGAATAAAACGTAATTTCTTTCTTTATTTCCCCATGATAGAAGTCACTTCATAATTATACTTATTTGTTTACCGATTCCGATACCGATACCGATTGAGAGTGAGTTTCGTTAATACACTCGTGTTGACTATAACGTG
>CAADRB010000010.1:3387843-3461464 GCA_900708905.1 Hymenolepis diminuta
GTCGAGAGTTATTACAAACTCTTCTGGAAGAGTAGGACCAATGCTATTTCAATCTCCATCGCCTATGGTACATCCATTGTCTATATGAAGAGTTATATATGACCTCTGAAAGTACTTAAAAGCAAACTACTGTATTGCAATTAAGCATCATACGTTTAATTGTAAATTTTACGGTTTATTAATTTAAATTTTATTTAATTCAATGAAATAACTTTCAATTTAAGAACCTGTCGATGCAGAAAACACCGGGAAGCAATTTTGTTCCCTTGAAACTCGTAAATGGTAGTTGCGTTGTGGGCGACAGTATTGTTGGAAGCCCATGTGACGCGGAGGGATGTAAGTCGGAAAAAGAAACATTGACTCTCGTTGAATAAAATTGCTTATATCAATTGCATTTCACCAATGTAGATTAATGTGTGATCGAAAATAATACTTTATCTCATCTTTCTAGACCACACTCTTATTACTCTCGACGAATTTCCCGATTATCATCTTCTTCGACTCAAAGGCGATTTTAGGCACTACACAGTATTTTTTGCAGAAGATTGCAAATTTCCCACTCCAAAAAACGGTAGGAAAACTGCAATTAAATTAGCATTTCCTTTAAGAATGAAGTTGTAATTTGTTTAAATAAGTGCATTTCACAATCGAAATGTCTGATTCTTCCATTCAATAGCAAACATATACTTTTCAGGGGAGATAATTGTGAAGAAATCGATCCCACTTTACCGATATCTTGGTGGCAAAAGAGAGGAAAATGTTAGTTTTGCAATTAAAGGGACCACCTTGAACGTGGTAATTTGCAATCATTGGATAAAACAAGCCTTTTGTAAATCGCATTTATCATTAAAATTCTTCTATGTGTGTCATAGGCTTCACTCCATAGAAATGAAGAGCTAATCTGCTCGTGGATCAATTTAGCGAAAACTATGGGTGGATGTTGTGAGTGCAAATATGTAGAATTAAAATTTACATGTATTCAATGGTTTTACTCTTCTTCTTGATTCAACAGCCAACCTGACTGTGAATGAAGAAAGTGAAGAGATAATTTATAATGCAACATTCTCCAAAACAATCTACAATTATTACGAAACTTACACGTTGGGGACCGATTTTAACTCCGTCTCGGTGACTCTTGACTGGAATAACGTGGGTACGCTAGTGAAGAAGTGACTAGAATCTTCCAAGATATATCGAAATTTTAAAGTTACTGTTATACTTTAGGCGAAGCACCAGAAGTCGAAGCCTGTGGTAGGTTTGATGATAATATTAGAAAGTATTTAAGTCATTCATATTTTCTTGCACATTGACTTATTCATCCGCAGCTTCTCTCATTGTCATTTGTTTTGCCTAACTCCCTCACTTCTCCGTTTTCATTTCTCTTCAATCTATTTGAATTCTCAAACACTGCTCACAGTTGGCCGTGTTGATCTCCACCCCCTCAATGTGTACATCTGCAAAAGAGTTATTACACGTATGCATGTAATTTACAAATTATTGACAAAATCAACTCCATTTTCAGCTAATTCATCAAATGGTAAGCAAACTTTGTTCTCTAACGTAAAGAAAGAAATTGAGATAATTAAGAAGGAGCAATGGTGGGTGTGATTTATTGTTATCTTGCAATGTAAAATATGAAGTATTAGAATGTGAAACAATTTGTTTTCAAATTGCTAACGAAAGAAATGCTATTTTTAGCCTATAGAAAGTTGCCAAATTATCTGGTATGATGATTGAATACTTTTATTCAGTGAAAGCTTGCTTGCACTTGGAATGCATCATTAATGTAACCGATTTTACTTGTTGCCTTGTAGATAACCATGGGAGTGATAAGCCTAGCTTACCGTTGAATTGTCAATGCAAATATTGAAGTTGAACAATATATTGTAAAAATAATCATATATTGAAACATTAACTTAAAAATAAAAAATAATCAAACGTGAAAGTAAAATTTTATACAGCTGCAAGTGCATTTATATCTTAGAATAGACGATTAACATGCCGGAGAATATGTTCAGCAGCAGATCAGATTCCCCAAAGTAACAGACTTGCATATAAATCCGGTGAAGTTTTGGTCATAAATTGTTCTTTTTTTACAAAAAGATCAATAATATGTGTTGTTCAAATAAGGCGCACAAATTTAAATATAAAATGTTAAGAAATCAACATGTATGTGTATGATATGAAGAACATTGAGATGGTAATTAACGTGAGCCTAATTCAATACGGCCATCTGATGAAACTCCTCCACAGGTATGATAAGTTACGTTTCAACCTGTCCTTCGTTTACCTCCAATAAATTGGCCTGAGTCAGACTCTAAGGCTACGCTGAAGAAGCATTCCAAACGACATATGTGAAACAAGATGAGGTAGTTTAGTGCGTATGAGCAAGTTTGCAGGGAATGCGTGTCTTTCAAGTATGACTTGGGAGGAAACACCAAATTCATCGATTAAATGGGAAGTTGGTCCCTTTGTGTTGTTAATGTTGTTCAAAGTGAAACACAATTTATTGCCTCTAAATGGATTTGAATCATGAATCGAATGTTGATTTGTAACATCTTTTATCTGAAACAATTGCTACTGTTATCGCTTCAGTAGAAGCAAAAATATATAATCTAGCGCTCTACGTTCAAAAGACGTTGGAAATTGCATTTAAATCGTAATCGAAAATCCCAATGTAGCACCTGCTGTAAAGTAGACCAATGCATACAGACTTGATGGAACATGTGATTGAGCGGGTAATTGCGAAATGCTCTAGTAGATGCCCAAGTGGAAGTATCTCGATGATAATTTTAAACTATGGGTAATATTTGAACAAGCAACTGCACTTTCATATTCAGATAGGACAATTTAAATAATTCTAGCCTTTAGAAAGATACCAAAATGAACAGAATGTCTGACTGGAGCAAACACATGCTCATCCACTTCCAATGGGGGTGTGTCGATAACAGATATTTGGAGATATGGATGGCTGAAGCATGAACACGAAAGCTCAGTTTCAATTATTATTTGCGCGCCCTATACACAAAATCGAAAGTTTGCATTTAGAAGGACTAATTATTTGCAGGATTGTGAGGGCCACTGAAAGGAAATTGACCTTCTGTGACCATCATTCCATCTCTCGGTGTATTTTCATGAAAGTATATGATGAGTGTGTATCTTTGATGGAACATTTATAAATGACTCAGATTTGGGAATTTTCTTGACAACACATTTCGTGATGAGAAATTCATATGAAGTTATGAATATCACTCATTTTGGTGAAAATTAAAAATTCTCATTCAATTAAATATGACAAGAAATTAAGGATGCATAAGAAATCATATACAATGACTGTATAAAGTTAGTCTCGAGAGGTCAAGGCACCCCCTCGTCACGCATATCAATGAAAAGCGAAATTAAATAATATGGTTTATCTTGACATCGAGGTGCGTTAAGAAATGATGTTAGGTGTTGGTAGGATGCGGGATGGGAAGCACAGTGTTCAATTGGGCGAGATGAATATTGTCGAACTTCATTTCATTTGTCGAACTTATCTCTAAGGCATGCCATTTCTTCCATTCCGTTTTTAAATACCTTGAAATATTCTACAACGTTTATTACTTATCGACCATTAACAAAAAATTACCTGATTAGCTGCCTTGAGGAGTCCATCAGATTAACAATTTACAATGAGGCTATTTACAGGTGGGATAAATCCTATTAATTTCACCTTAAAATCAACATTTCCTAGATATTTTAAATGTTAGTGTTATTTAAAGTGCAGTTATAACAGTTTTGCTTTCCTTAGCACAACAAACTACAAATTATAGCGCATTTCTTATTTACTACTTCGTTGACCTTGATAGTTGCACACCTGCTCGGACTCCAGGTTGTAAGAGAAACAAAGCAAAAGAATTGCACCTCAAACCAGGGTCGACAAGAGAGACAATAAATGTGATTATGTGGAATATGATACGGGACAAAAATTTGCTCACTAGAAAACTAATGTTGGCAGCGACCAATTCTTCGCTAGTGATCGTATAACATTATCCAAGTTCGAGCTTTGAAATCTAGTAATAGAAACTGCAGTACATGTGATCGGACGAAATTTTCAGCTTCCCCAATTACGAATTTGTTTCCCCTCCTGATAAGATGTGCATTCTGACACCTAAATGCGACATTCGCAAGAGTATCCGCACCATGTGATTCAACACACTTGTGCCAAGTTGATGTTTCTTTGGTTCCTTGAATGTCATCATTACACCCGAATCGGTAATTACACGCTATACTTCATGGTCGTGCCACAGGGCATAGTTTCGAATTAAATAGTCCAAAGTGGGAGAATTCATACAGGTTCATACAGGCTGCTTAGAGGCGATTGAAGAAATTCGTCCAACACGAAATGAAATCCCATTATTTTACAATCGCCATTCTTTCCATTCCTCATTGGACATTCACTGCATTCGGAGAGCCCCTAAAGAAAGTTATTGAAATGCAGCTTTCGTCAAAAAATTATGACAATCAGTTTGCTTCAATTTAAAATGTAGCGCCTCATGATTGTGCAGTTAAAATTTCAGTCATAAATATAGTAAAATAATAAATAAACAAATAAACGAAAATAAGCATATGAAGCCGTAAATTTAAACAAGTGTTTTAAAGTCACCTCAGTTAATGAAGTCGCTGCTTCCTGCCGCATACAAATTAAAATGAGAATGGGAGGGTTTCAAGCTAAAGCGTTCAGAGTAATGAGAGCTGAAATGTGGTCATTGGTGTCCTTAGAGTTGACAGAGTGGAGAATTCTCAAGCAGAATCATATGGACGTTAAACTTTAGTTCACTCATCCTGGGAGTACAGAAGACGTTCTCTCACAGCAAATGCATTTAAAAAGGTGAAACAGTTTTCCGCTGTGACAAATCTACTGTCATATGACTGTCATATGAACGTTTAACAAAAATTCGTGAAATGACGCATAGGAAATGAAGTGCTTGGATCGAAATGTGCTTCAAACGTGCTTTTTGGAAGTGCGTGGAATGCGCATTCTTTATACTTATTAAGTGGAAGATAATCGTGCAATAATGATATAAAATTGGTCAAAAAGTAATAAAATTAATAACAGGCGGCATTAAAAACACTCAGACATGTATGCCACATGTGTGTATTTATGATATTTAATATAAATGCCGCTTATAGTAGAATGAACGAGTTGCCAATCTGTGCTGTGGAGACGAGGAGGAACTGAAGAATCTGGTAGCTGTAAGGGGAGGATTCGTACAATAGGGGAAGTATTTGATCTCATCTTTATATGCCTAATTTAAGAAGGGTTTCAAAAATTCTCTTATTTTCTATTGTTTTATATTTTGAAAGTGCTAAATTTTGTTAAGGAACGCCGTCTTGCTTCTTGAATGAAGAGAAGAACATATTTAGATATCATAAGTTATTTCTTCTTGTCATAGCGCTGCGCTCATCTCTCCTCTTTATTTCTTTAAGAGCTTCTTTCTAAAAGTGATTTATCGCTAGGTCACCAATTGAAACGTATCATAGGATGGGATATACTTCTCAAGGCGGCCATGAACTGAGTCTAATTTTTTGTGTGGGTAGAGGTAATGTTGCCTGATATTCTGTTATTCACTTCCTTCTCTCTGTACTTTAAAGCATCTGCTGACAACAGACAAGGGAACTTTGTCCTAGTGAACTCATGCTTCTTCATATTTGATGGGAATTTCACGCATGATTCACCCAGAAATATTAATATTTTTATATTTCTATTGATTTTAAAGCATTGTGCCTATTTTTCAACATGTTTTGATTTAGATCCATTTTAAAATGCTTTCGAAAATGGACTCTTATATTTAATGATTTCAAATTGCAAACTGTATGGAATAAAGAAGGGCTTCATCGAGCTTAATACGCAGATATGCATTTGTCTACTTTCAGCATTTACAGACTAATCATTTTGACAGAATTTGGTTATGAAAAGAGGCTCATTTGCATGAATTCGTTTTTCTTTTGTCTCAATTGAATTATCGATCGCTCAGACTTTAGAGATGTTGAAATATCTTTGCCGAACTCTCATCAATGGGACAAGATGGAATTGCAAATTCATCAATATGGATAAAATAGAGTGGAAGACTCCCTAAGTCTTAAGAATAATAATAAATATCAGAAAGTTTATACTTGGGGAGAGATCAAGGATGACAAGTCATGAAGCAACAAAATTTCAGGTATTTATTAGCAGGATATTAACTTACACAAAATAAAATTACAAAGAGCTGGTAATCGAATATGAGATTCCGGGTATATATTGTGTGAACTTCTACCCAATTCTTAAAATTGATTTAATAATATACGGCAATGTAAATTGGCACTAAATTTAATTTCAATTCAAGCGTCCCATCGCTTTATCGCATGTGCTAACCTATTTCAATATTCAGTATTTCAGAGCGCTTTCTCGAAGTGGTGACATATCCAACTGTGAATCTACTTTCCATAAAATGTTCATCAAGCCGTGTGTTGCCGCAGTAATTTTGAATGTAATTACGAAACAACTCCACAATTTACCTAAAAATTGTCAATGAATTTCTGAACTATTTTCATCTATGGCTTTTCCCTCCCTCTCCGCAGGTCTTTCACCCTCATTTCATTCCTAGACATTTCATGCGATTTCAAATCAATAATGTGAGAAGGTAGTGTATTCGCATTAGTGCCCTTTACTCTACGTCAAGTTATTACCGACTTAACAATTCACTGTGTGTTGTGCATCAAGTAGCTCTGGTGATCGAAGAGAAGAGTGCATTATCGAAACTCTAGTGTACTTTCTTTTGCTGCAACATGATTCATAACCTCATTGTCCCACATGCCTTCTCTTGGGTACAGGAAGCTACAAATGAATTGAATACCATCTCAAATGAGCTTATCTATATCGACGAAATCATATTAAGATAATGAGCATTCAAATCTGTCCTATGAAGGACCTTGCATCATCGTACTGTTAGTGGGTTGCTTTAATTGGAAGCATCAGTGCCGGTCTCGATATCTGCCCTCGGGTGTAGAAAGATATGAAATGAATGGAATAAATCAAGATGCCAAATTTGAGTATAGAAGTGCAGGCAATAGATCCCTAATGTGAGTTTGGATGAATGTGGGCATTGAGAATCCAAAAACGTAAAGCATATTTTCGATTCTTTATTGTGAAACTACAGTTGACTCAGATTCGGTGAGGTGGGTAAGTAAAACAGAGGTTCAGCAATTCAAACACATTTTCTAATTCAAATAGGCTAGTTATATATGAAAGTAGTGGCGTGTACGGACGATATGGACGATATAGAGGCCATCAGTTGGAACTGTAAGATTTTCTTTGCTATAGTTCCTTTAGGATTGGTGTCAATTTTGTCCGATTACATGCTTTCTAAAGAAAGTAGAGTTAAGATATTTTATAGATTCGTGTTTATATTTTGACAGAGAAAGATCCTTGGCAAAATTTCCTCCGGCTCCAAAGCTCGTAAATGATTGTCATTTGTAAGTAGAATGTGAATGCTTCGAATTTTAATCCAACAAATGTATAACCTATTATATTTCAAAACAAATGAAATTTTAATACATAGGGGAAATAGTCAGAAGGCATCTTTATTAAATTCACGCATTTTTATTTGTCTTTTTTCATTGAAAGGCAACATAATTGACATTTTATTCATCACCTAACGTACATTTGAGTTGAGGAGGTGGAAAAAATTCACATGTACACACATATACCTCGTCAAAATGATGAACATTTACTAACGAAAAACGTAACAATATTAAAACTTGGTAAGAAAGTGCATGTTTTTAAAATTTATTGAGAATCATTGTTTAAGCAGTTAAGACACACATCTATTGGTGTCTGTGAGAAAGCTACAATTATCAAAGGAATACAATTTTGACAAAGGTTACTGCTAACCAACTGTGTTCATGCCTTTGATTGTGGGCCAGAAACGTGCATAATGTGAAAAACTTGTACAACTTCGCATTCACTTTGATAATTGCATCAATTTGCTGTTTCCACTGCATCTCTATTCTGTCATTGAATGGGATTTTATTTTTTTCACCACAATTCTAAATAAATTGTGAAGTTTTAGTGATATATTGAGGTGTCATTAAGAGTCCGCTTTTGCAAATTTGGAAGAAATTTATGTGTTTTCTATCCGATGATCTCTAGTACTTCATTGTCGCTATGTTTAGAAGATAGCAAATAACGTGGGCAACAATGTTGTGATTCAATATGTCTAATATTACGCATCAACATTTAACAGGCGCTTCTACTGCTTACAACAATTGCAGGAAACTAGTTTGTTAATTAAACTCATAATCAATTATTTTGGTTGAATGGACCAAAGTGTCCTATTTAAGTATCCGAAACCGATTTGTTTATTGCATTGCATATCGAAAGTAATTATTCAATATTGAAGTCACTAAAATAGTTAAATAGCGTTGATTACGCAAACGATTTAAGTAGGTAATAAGCATTAATAGAAACGTGTTGAATGTTGTAATCTGCTGTTTGAGGGAAAGCAAAGTGGTGATAATTGAAAATGTATAGGTACAGCTATGGTGCCTAACTGGCAAGTTGGGAAGAGGAAGCAAAGAACTATTAATTGTATCGAGACAGTAATGGTAAAATCAGTGACAACGATGGCAGACCATTGAAGAGAGGGATGCTAATTGCCAATCAATTTCCACCGTGGAAGTGGCAGTAAGCTGAGCTGTCAAATTGAAAGTCAATAAGAAGGAATTTTTCAACACGTAAAATATATTGGGCATGGAGTGTACCACTGATAAGTTGGCAAATAAAATATACACTGCACAATTTTATTCCACCTTGGACGGAATTGGCCGCTGTGGCAAGCTTGCCGCTCACTCTCACTTTCAAACCATTCTGTATTCATTGATGATCCTTTAAAATTTTTCTTACCCTTCTAGAGTTTACACCATTCCGTTTTTTTTGCCTTGTCTATAGCGTGTTTAGTAACAAATATTGTTTCTTCCTTTAGATTGGGTGATAATTTGTATTATTAATAGCTATTGCGAGTCCTAATTTACACTTCAAATAAAGAGCAAATCAGGCAATATCAGGCATATTTTATTGTCTGAATTTCATAAAGGAAATACGGCCACCTCAGTAATAAAAAAATCTTCAAAGACACATATGCAAGTGATGTTGTGAATGAAAGGACCTGCAGAAGGTGGTTTTCACCTTCACGTTTCAAAAAGAATGACTTCAGCCTGAAAGACGAACTGAGAGCAGGGTGCTCAAAAAACTCAATTCTGAGCAATTGCAAGTTGCCCTTGATGATGTACTACTAGAGAACTGACCAAAGACTCTAATGTAAGCAGCCATATGACCATATATAGGGAAATGAAAATGAAATGGGACTTGAATGATAAAGTCTCAAAGGCCTGCAAATGGGCTCCACACGAATTTTCAGAAATCAAAAAGCAACAGCGTGTGACCTGTTGTCTTTAACTGTATTTTTTTGAACTTTGGACACCTTTTTAGACCGAATCATAACTGACAGTGACGAGAAGTGGTGGATCCTTTATAACAATGTTAAGCGAAAAAGACGGTGGCTGAGTCAAGACGGTGGTTCAAAGCCAATTCCACAACCGAGATAATTCGGGACTGCACCCGAAACAAATTCTTTTGTATGTATGGTGGGATTTGAAGGGTACTGTTTATTATGAACTAATGCATGATAATCAGGCAATAACGTCTGAAGTTAACTGTCAAAATGTAACTCGTTTAAAAGCTGTTTTAAAGGAAAAACGGCCTTCTTTGGTTAATCGAAAAGGAGTGATTTTGCACCATGATAATGCCAGACCCCACTCTTCAAGAGCCACCAAAAATCTCGTTGAAGAATTTGGCTGGAAAATCATGCATCGTTCACCATATTCTCCCAATCTTGCATCATCCGATTTTCTTCTTTTTAGGAGCTCACAAAATCATTTAAGAGGACAAAGACTTAATTCAAGAGGAGAGATCAAAATGAGGTTTGTTTCCTTTTTTGAGTCTAAACTGGCTAAATTCTATAAAGGAAGAATGAGAAAGCTTATGACAAAATGGGGAGATGAAATTAATAAAAGTAGTGCCTATTTTGAATACTAAATAAATGTATTTATGACAAAATTTTCACTTTATTTCAAATTAAAGTGGACAGAACTTCTGCTACAACCTGATATTTGGAGAAAATAGGACTGCAAAAGCCTCGCCTAAACTTTAACCATTAGTGATTGAGAGTATGCCAAAGATGCAATTTCTCCACCTAGAGATTTTTAATAATATGCTCCCCTTTCTGTACCCTGGGAACACCTAAGACAATTTCCTAGCACACCGAGATGTTAAAGTAAAGCATAAAATATTTACCTTCTCATTAATGTGCGTCATGAAAGAGTGCATTTACTAGTCGAAATCGGCTTGATACAGCCATTTATATGATTTCTTATGACTTCCCATATATAATTGAACGGGAATTTTTAATTGCTTCGAAAATACGCGGCATTCAAAACTTGATGTAAACTTTGTATAAGGTAATATTAATATAAAGGAAAATCCATAATTCTAAGTCAAAAATGAGACGCTTATTTATAAATGTCCAGGAGCAGATGCATGTTCTCTCGTGAAAATACACTGTGAGATAGAATGACGATCACAGAAGACCAATTTGCTTTGATTAGCTCTTGGAATCCAGCGAATAATCTGTCGTCTTAAACGCGAACTCTCAAATTTTTATCTCACCCACCTTTTCTCTAAATATCTGTTATTCGACACGCTTTTATAGGAGACGTGCACACGAATTCGCCCCTTGTTCAGCATCCTGTTCAATATCACGCCTTTTACTTTATTAGAGAATTTTTAATTTTCGATTTTGAATATCAAAATGCAACTGCTTATTCAGATATGATGAAAAATTTATAAATTTTGCTATTACCTACTCAGTTGCATGTTTCATAAAATGTATGTTTGTTGGTCTATTTTGCAGAGGGCGTTATATTTGAAGTTCATCCTTAGGTGCAATTTCATTTGTCTTTTGCATACAATTTGCGCTCATTTTATTTCATACATCTTCGTGACTTTAGTCTTATGAACCGTATGCTTTTAAATTTGTGTAAATGTACTGCTTGATATCTTCCCGTCTTGAATTAAAAGATGGACATATGAACTAATGTTTACTTATGTTTATCAAATTAAGTAGGCAGCACACTTTCAAATGATGTTCCTAAGATATGTCAAATATAAAAATTCCACACGCCAAATCACGTTTGCGTTACTGCTGAAGTTATGACGGTCGCTATTGTTTTAGAGAGAATAAAATAAGACAATGACAGATTTACACTTAAAGTCCATTCATCGGCAATGAGTAAAATTTTAATTTGATTAACTTATTATTTAAACGGTGAATCTGGTGTTTTCCCACAAGTCATACTTAAGAGGCATGCATTCCTTACACATTTGTGTGAACGCGCAACAAGGTTTAGGATAGTTTTATATGTGTTATTTGAAATGTTTTTTAAAGATACTTTGAAACCTGACTTAGGCCCCTCCTATGTGAGGAAAACGAAAGACAGTTTGAAATTTAGAGTATCATAGATATGGAAGATTTTCATCAGATGGTTAAATTGAATAGGGTTTAAGTTAATCACCACATTTAAACATTTACTAATTTCAAGTTTTGTCAATTCATATCCCTTCGATGCCGTAATGCATGTTATTTTCCCCCTACCAAAACATGTTCACTTCTATGTTCCCCCATCCAAGACTGGGTCCTTAAGTCTGAAGGATGAATCCCTTCTTCTCCGAAATACTTATCTTACGTCATCCCTAATCATCACTTCATTTGATTATCTTGTCCTTATAGTAATGTCTGTAAACTTTTAACCTTTACTGCGACTCAAGCACTCCATAGACAAACATCGTGTGTCCTCAACTGGCCTATTTCTCATCGATCGGAAAAGGTAAGCATACCTCGGAAGATAGTAGCAGACACCGCTTAGTCGGCTCTGTTATTAACCAGTCCTGTCTGCACTGGCCCTTCCTTACCCCTTCCCGACCAATTAAAGCACACATACAATTATATCCTTATGCGTTTCCTCACCCAAAGTGCCGATTACAAATAGCCTTCCATTAGACACACGAAAACACACACACAGGGGACCCTAGCTCGTCAAACGCATCTCCCTTTGCTCAACCCTTCTCCTCCAATTCCCTATTTTCCCTTGAGACTCTGTACTGAGCTTTTTCCAATATAACCTGATCTTCGCAATCCTTGGTGTTCTTTCTTTCGTTTACTGTTAGCCATCTGCCGCTACAAGTCTGTCACTCTCCTATGGACAAAAGGAAACATTTTTTCTGTTACCCTCATTATAAATCCGTTTTTAATAACTTTGCATTCTTAAAGCGTATGACGAAAATCATAAGTTAGAATGGTAATATCCTATTATAATGCCTACTTCATATACAAAACTATTTTCTGAATGCATAAAATGTTTGGGTTTATTTATTAATAAAAATCAAGTTCTTTTTAATAAATGTGTTCGGATGGTATTTAAAAGATGAAGAATTTGAATTACAGAGAAAGAGAAATGTCTTTGCTTTTGAAGAAAGTCCTTGGAATGCTAATTCCATGCATACGTTGAATTAAAGCGGACGGAATCCGAATTAAAAAAATAGCTCATTTGTTGATTTCAAAAATCTGTTGATTTTCTTTGATCACTTCTCACGGATTCTGGGAATGTGATTCTATTCCTCTTGCAAAGACCCACATATAATCATGAAATATAAATTTGATTCTGTTAATGAAGAAAACAGAAACTCTCACGGACAAACTCAGGATTGTACTCAACACGAGTTGTTCCAGTCAATATTGTTAATTGATGTGGCCGTCATTTGCGCTCTCATTCCTCTCAATTTTATTTCTGTAGTGCATTTCTACAGTGAATAAACCTCCAAGTTGGAAAGGCAACCAGTGCAAAATGTATTTTATTCCATTCCGTCAATGCAGAATGGGAAGTTGTTCTTCTTAAAGCTGAATTACAATGAATTAAGTGTTAGTTTTCCCTTTAAGATATAAATACATTTTATTTATTTGCTTAATTTTAAGTAGACATTAAGTAATATAATTATTTTTCGCAATGTATTATTCGAATTCAATTTTTGCGTAGATATTTCAACGGTGATATAGGCTCATCAATCCGATGGTGAGCTACGAGGCAACATGTAAAATCCGTTACATTAATGGCGAATTACAAGTGCACACGAAATTTCATTTAATAAAAATATTAAATTATCCTACCAAATAACTTTGCAAGTTTCTGTAGGCTAGAAATAGCAGTTCCTTCAATGGCATTGTGAAGACTACTTGTTTCACGTATTAATACTTAATATGATACATTAAAAGAAAACGATAAACTGCTCTCACAATTTCCCTATTTCTATTTTTACTTCAGAGAAAAAATTTTGCATACCATTTGGTGTGGAAGGTAAAATTATAGCAAATTTTATACACTTGTAGATTTCTTTACAAATTTCACTCTCAAAACATTGTATATTGCACTGGCGATTCTCAAAAGAGCAAAGATGAAATATAAATACATGACTCCGGAACTATTAAAAGTTAGCTTATACATGCCTACTTAATTATGCATGAGTCTAATGTTAACATTCTAACATCCTAAAGGAAGAGTGAATTAACAGTGCTATGGAATCCGTCTGAACTGAACGTTTTATTTTGGCGTCAAAATAAGATTTTTTTAATTTATATTTTTTGATAGATCAGTCAGATTATTAAACATACAAATGTTGATTTTATTTGACTCCCTATATATATTATGAAGAATGCTTTCATCACTTCATCTTTATAAAACATTAGGTTCTGATATATGCATAAAGTGGAGTAAATTTCTTACTCTGCTCCTTGTGAAAGGCTAAAACAATAGGTACAATTTTAACTGCAAAAAGTTGCTATTTACATGGATACATTTACCAACCTTTTTTGAAAATTTACATGTGGAGGTGATGTGGAGCGGGAGGGGGTTAGACCTTCTGTTGAGGAGGTTGGCATTTCTACAACAATGGGGTCTAAGCGGTATCGGTGTAAACAGTGTCGAAAGGTTGAACTAAAGGAAAGCTCCTGACAATAAACCTCTTCTTGAACTTCTGAATCGTCGACCAACAACATGAATAGGACCATTAGGGACAAAATCAACCGGTTTTCCACAACATGAGTTGTTTTTATAAACAGAAATCTACGTACTTTAGATCAGATTAGCTCCTGACTATCTTTCTTGACAACATCATCCAAAACCAAAAGTATGTGAATCCACAGATCAACAGGAATCTGTATCTGGACATCTCTTAAGTTCTAACTATAATTGATGACATTCAACCTAAAATGACTTTGAAAAGACAATTTTTAGCATTTGAAATTAAAAGTATTTATTATCTTTCATACCATGAACGACGAAGTCGTATATATGTCAACATATTAATATCACATAAATACACTTTCAAGTTTATTAAGATGCTTGATGCTTGTGGGCTTCGCGATATTGAGCAGTGTTTGAGAAATCCGTATAAAGCTCAAATTCGTGGGGGCTCTCTTATAGCTCGATTCCAGAGAAAGGTCCTGCGTCTTTACCTAATTTCGTAAATGACTATTTTTTTTCAATTTGAAATGCTTTAGATCTAAGAAGCTCTTCTCCAAGACCAGTTGACAAATTAAGTTAAGGTTTTAGGACTCTTAAGTTTAACTTTATCGGAACCCATGTATCTCAAAAACTGTTGGTTTAATCTCAAAGTATGCTTATTGGTGTTAATTTCGTAATCTGCTTTGCAGGAGCACATCTTGTTAATTTAATGCCGTATTATTGCCCATTTGGTAAATCTAACGAGCATAATATTTAGTTCAATAAATATTGAAAACACATACATATTCAGTGGCATTTGGAATAGGCACTAAAAATCGTAAGGTGGTAGATATTTCATCGCAAACTTTACTTTGTTACCAATGCACCCGTAATTTCATCCCTTGTGTACTGAACTTTCGATTACTGGAATCCTAAGCTAGAGCTTGGATATGCAATACCACCGTTAAGTATCATAGATCACCTGAGAGAAATTTATAGGAATTACTATCAAATTTATAGAAGTGCACTTTTAATAACACCCTAAAAAATTACTAAAAATATCACAAAATAAGTAATTTTGCTGTTGAAGAAATGACATTCCATATTAAGCACGGAATTGAGATGCACTGCAGTGGTATCTAATGTATACAAAATCTTGTGTCATGAGTGGGATCTGACTATGTGAAAATTGTTATTAGTTATATCTAAACTCCCTATTAACAGAACCTGAGTTCAATATGTGACAAGATTCCAAATTTGATGATCGGCTGTTTAAAATATCCAATTACTGTCGACAAGATTTTTGTCCATTTCACTTGGCTGCGTGGAAGAACGTCAAAATCAGTTATTCAAATAGTCAAATCATGGTATAAATGGTTAGAAAAAAACACGAGTCAATCACCAAACAGTGACAGCAATCACTTTGACTTTGGGCTTTGTCAGCACTAACGCGATATTCATTCATCCGAAAAATTCCCTAGCATTCCAACCTTGATGTTTGAATTCAGGGGAAAATACAATACAAAGGTCTAAAACGCAATTTTATATATGACTGACTCATAGCTACGAAGTATTGTTGCCAAAAGAGAAAGTGATTGCTGTCATAATTTAGGATGATCTATACAGAGAAGTGAATTAACTTTCTCAGTTCTTAATTTTTATGCATTGTAAAATTAATTAATCTAAATTGACCTTTAAACTTATTTAAATAATTACGATTCTCTCATTATTAAAACTTGACTGATGTGACGCCAATAATTACGAAATCACATTCAGCAAGTAATTTCTAAGTGGTTTGGCAGACTTATCAGTATGCAGATCTACATTGTTCTTGAAATTTTGAGAGTTAGTTTGAAAAAAGCTTTCATCGACGAATTGACCCTCATTATATGAAATAACTTTTATTTCTCTTAAATAAATTTATAAATTGTCTTTTAGGCAAAATACTTCCAATTTCGAAGTAGATTTCTTCAAATTAACTTATTGAAGGAGTTAATTGTTGCGGTAGATACAACATTTATAAGGTCTTCATAACTTTGTCTAAAATTATATAATACAATGAATAAAGTCTTCCACATATAAGAGCAACTTAGAACTGTTGATTTTCTAGCCGAAAATTCTGCATACACTTAATCACAAATAATAGTTTACTACAATTATCGTGTTACCAAAGTATCCAAACAAATGCGTTACGTTTGTCTGGGCAAATTTCTATTAATTTGTCCTTTTTAAATGTCGGAATATCATTTTTTTTCCTCTCTTCTTTCTGACATCACAAAGTCGCATTCATCTTTGCAGTGGAAAAATGCACTTCACTTAAGAGTGAGTCAAAAGGATTTCGATCTTGATAGAGTGTTTTCTATTGATAATCTTCGCGTATGCCGCATGATTTAGCGTTTTAAATGCTTTAACATCTTCGATATTCCATTTTTTGCAATTTACCAATTATGATTGAAAATTCTGTATTCCTGTTTTATATTTTACCATCGCTGGGACACGTTGAATCAATTTGAAATGTAGCTAAACGTTGAGCCAAAAAATTGTTGAATACTGTTTAATTTCTCTCTGAAGTGGATGTTTGATTGATTTTTTTGCTTGAGTCGCCTTTCCTATTTCCAAGTATGAATCTATTTTTCCAAATCTCTAGTCAACGAGTATTCGATAAATTTTAAATTAATATTCCAACATTGGGCAAATGAAAATATTTTGCTTATTCCGCATTAAATTGATAATGCTGTGTAAATGAGAAGGCACGAGGTCAACGCTCATCGGTACTTATCACGATGAATCAGGTGTTATTGAAATTTTATTTATGAGGCTTCGAAGGTCTTTTCCCATTCTGTATAGCAAAGTACAATTCCGTGACTCTTAACTTTGCATTTTCAAAATAGATGAGAAGTCATTCCTTTTCAAAAATATTGATCTACGTTTGAAATGTTTTTTAGCGTTGTCATTTCTCAAGGAATTTTGTTAAACTTTCACATTAAAATACAGATTTTATGTTTTTTTACTATTTGACATCAGGGTTACGCTTTCTATTGCATTTTTTGAAATAATCTGTCACTCCAAGCTGAACACTATAGGTTGCTATTATTTATCTAATTTTTGGATGAAAGCACAATGCGGAAGAGTCTAGAATAAAGGGTTTCAGACATTAATGAGAGCTCTTGAATATGCACGGCTTTTGGGAAATTCTTCCTATTTTTACACTCTTAGTTTCACTTAATTTGTTAGGATTTGTCAAAATACCGAAGGAAAAGTGCTCATTAAACTTATTCAACTTCACAGGTTCGTTATAGGCATTTGGTCACTTACACGACTGTATGCGCATCGATGACCTCTAATTTGGCAGAAGAGTGCCTTAACCATTGTGTCACTGGCACACTTTTTGTGTCAATCTTTGTAAATACAAATAAATAACTATAGTGAAATGAAAGTGATTTTATTTGCCATAGATTCATTGTTGAGATAACGTAATACTTATCATTTCAAAGGAACTGAGGACACCCGAATCGGTTTCCACAAAATATTCAATCACCGATCAAGGACCTTAGCAATGAGTTCTCATAATTACCTAACATAGTTATCTTACATCAGGCTTTACCCTCTCTATCCACCTAGATCTCAGGTTATGAATATTACCGGTACTTATTCCGAGATTCCTATCATCTAAGTTTATTTGTGTCACCGTGAAACCATCTATTTAAATTGGTGAGAAGATTGTGCTCAGTGAAGAATTTGAGGTTGAGGCCATTTCTCACTACAGGAAACAAAACGGTTCTAGGTGAAATTGTGAAAATGAAGTCATTTTTCTCCATAAAATAGATGAATTATGTTCGAAGGGAAAGAAAGTTTCTCAATTATATATAAACTCCGCTAATTATACTCATAGATTGAAACAGACTGAGAAGTACACTTTTCTGCTGGGGTAGAAATGACACTGGAAGTGACAATTATTGTAATTCTCAAAATAGATTAAGACAAAGGGCGAACTTTAGCAAGCCAGATCTCTTTTATAATAGAATGACTAAATGGCAGGATTCTTTACACCTTGAGTAAAAAGGAGGATAGATCATACAATTAGATATGGAATTACAGGGATTAGGGTCAGTCAAATAGCCTTAAATCACGGCCAGACGACTAGCAGACTTCACCCAGATTTACGACCAAGACCAAAAATACAAGTCTCTTAAATGCCTAGAAGTTGTGCCTGCATCTTGTCATTGCGAATTCTTCTAACGGCCAATTCCTTGCGTCGATTTAGTAAAGATTATCTTTTGTTTGTCGTATTTAAAAATATTTTCAACTGCCAGTTCATAGAATCTACATATATGGCTAATGTGAAGTAAAATGACTGATACCTATTTCAAAATGTTGCAAACACATTAAAGAAAATGTTCAAGCAGTTTCATCAAAAAGGATATTTCATGTTCATGTTATTAAAATTGTGTTCAACCTAGCAGTTGACTTCAGCCCACTAAGTTGTAATTTACTTAGGCTCTGGCAACAAGCATTTGCAAAGAATAACACTTACATTGCTTCTTTCAATCCCAAATTCGATTAAGTTCGTGTCAAATCGTCCTTAAAAACTGCAGTGGATTTGACATTTCTCAGTACTTGCTGTTTGAAAGCTTAAATCCAAAATATGTCTAAGCAATTTTCTTCTTTTGACTCACTCAAAAGCACGTGTTCGTGCTGCATTTACTCCAAATTTAAGGAATATCCATATCGAAAGACAAGCAAAGACCACGGTATAATGTGAAGTTCCTCTAAAACTGAAGCAGCAGAATCAATTTTTGCTACATTTAAACAGAGGCTACTTGAATTTCTATAACTGAAAACTTAAGCATATCCGATCCTTAACTTGAGAATTAGAAGGTTTCCGTTCTAGAACACTATTAGGAAGCCTAATCGAATATTCTCGATGTACTTGAAAGAAACTCGCAAGCTTCATCAATCAGAATTATTGATTTTTATATTCGCAAGTTTACATCTAGGCATAAAAGGGTCACCAGTGAAGAATCCATGGCTGTAATTATCGGCTAACCAGGTAGCCAATCATTTATCACATATCCAATCCTACATAAGCTTTTATGACCTATGATCCCAGTTTCCCAATTAGAGACGAGAGAGAACTCATAAAACCGTTAGGCATAAAACGAACTTTAACTAAAACCTTGAAATATTCAAACGGACCAATGATATTTTAAGGCAGATTTAAAGTCAGAAAGCAGAAGACTTCACTAAAACCGGTTGAGTGTGATTATAAAATGCGCAGTACATACTACAAAGGGGTCAGCAATACTAACCTGGGTCATGTCGTACAGTATATCGTTTTAAGTGATATATATACAACAACGGTATGAAGTATTTAACATTTATTTTTCGCATTTTGGACGAACCAGTACTAAATATCCTCATCATGGTTGTATTGATATTTTTAATCGATCAGACACGTAGGCTTTCTAATAAGAAATTAGTAATTAGGGGATTTAGATAATTCAAAGTATCATCTTTTATATTGACCGAAAAATGATAAGGTCATGATAGCCCACACGTTACTAATTTAATATAGTCTCTTATCTTTTTAAAAATGACTATTCATTTGGTTTATGCTTTGTATTAAATTTATAAGAAACTCCTGATGTTTTATGGCGCGATCCCTCGGACGAATAAACTGTTAATTGGCGTAACAAATCTGTCTCACCGTGGTAAAAACGTGTTGTTATTATAACCTTTTTAGCCTTGTGTAAAAGTAGATATGACCCATAAGTATAATTGTTTTCTCCCGATTTAATGGAAGGAGATAAAAATGCAAACAAAAAAATGCAAAATCATTTTAGATAGTTATGTTTTAGTTTTTGATTTCGATTACAGTTCACTACTTAAATAAAATATTTAGTACCAATGTCTTCACATATTTTTAGTACAATGAGAGGTTGTATTTGATGGTAGGCAGGGTCATTTTTAATCAACTAATCCCTGACTCTATGAAAAGGACATATGACAGTGCATAAATTGCGAGAATATACTTACCATGACGTTATTCACATTTGTCATCTCTGTTATCGATAAGTAAACGCTTTAAGAGTTCAATTTTACGCACATGTGATCCGAGATGGATAAGCTTTATCACAATGATTACCGAATACTGTATCAATTAAATGATAATACCGTACTCTGCATTCTAACCTAAATAAACTAATTGATTTAGTGGACATAAGTTTACCTAGATGGTCTATAATTGAAAATCTGAAGAAATTGACCCGTTACAAACGCATGTAAAACCTGAAACTGAAATACACGATCGCAATGTAAAAAATTAAATATGATTAGTTTAATTGCTGTAGGTATTAATTCGACATAAAATATGGGAGGTAAATCAAATTGGGTAAGAGAAGAGTATTTAATAATGATTCCATGAGAAATACTATCTTTGATTCGAGTTATTTGAGCAAGCCTGGTCGATATAGTTCATACGTACAGCAGACATTGACTAATACCGACTAACATCTCGGCTATTATTAAAATGAGATGGACGATACCGCCTAATCTGATTAACTTGCAAATTAAGACGTACAGTTCCTTCCGTTTTCAATCAGACAAAACTCGGTAATGGAATGAATGACAACGAAAGGCGAATTAAAACTGGCGCTAGCTTTAGTTTGTGAAAATTGAAATCTATTGTTATGTTCACTGGAAACTTCTACCGAGATCGTATTAATCACTACTTGACATCTAGAGAGTCACCCACTTATCAGGTCGAAGATACGTTTTACTTATATCGAATCATTTTCTTCTGATAAAAAGAATTAATAGATTTAATGGTGACATACTGACAGAGGCCTCTGAAAGTATTGGAAAATGATTCTTGAATATCAAAACCGTGATAAGCGAGTTTTATATTGGCAGCAATTATTGGAATAATAGCAACAAGACATGTATAGAACGCTTCTATCAGAAGGTGTAAAACGAACCAAATTTCTCATATAGCAAACATATGGTACATTAAATTACTTGAGTTTAGTTCGAATTTCTCAAGAGTCAAGTGCCCTTAATTAATTTGCTTTACTAGAACAGATCAAAAGCACTTATTTCCACATGCGCTGTCTATCTGACGAAAATATGTACCATGCAATCAATTAATTCCTGGAAGAAACTTTTTCAGTAAACCAAAAAATTTTTCCCAGCCCCGTTCATGGAGTCGGAAATCTTAGCAGCGAATTTAGACGTGTCAGATAGTATTTAAAATGGCATTTTATACTACTGTAAAAATAATTTAAAGCTACACATCCAACGAAGAACTGTAATAATAGGTCTTAGTGTTGAGAAAGAATGAAAATGAAATGGTGATTTTACATATAGTCCAGCATTAAATATCAAAATCAAAATTTTTTGATGTTTAGCATCATATTTTTATTGCTCATGGTGATACAAGCCTAATGATGAGAAAACATCTAAATAAGGGAATTGGCAGGGTCTAATAGGGCATAAAACGGAGTAGTGAAGCCTCGGCTTCAGGATTCTTACCTTATCTGAATAATGCAAGTAACACATCTTGAAAATACTCTCCTAACGTGTACATTATGTAATATCCTAATGTTGGCATCTACTTAGATTTATGTGTAAGATTATGTGTACACAACTTAGAGCTTGCCGATTGACTGGGATAGTTGCTGGGTCGATCATGCCATCTCGATTTTTTTGTAAATTGGAACAGCCAATTCTTATCTCATTTTACAAACCCCATGATTAAAAGTTTTTTATGACATTCATTTTGGAGAAGATCTATTTGGGAAAGTAGCAGTATTTCTTCTTTCAAGAACGGTATTAACCAATAATATTAGTTGATCCTCTTATTTAGAACCACAGGAATTCAAGGAGAACTTTTAGACTAGAAAAAATCTTAATATACTATGAAAATTGCGATTGATTGAGTAAACAAAGGGGATACTGGAGAAGTGAATCATACTTAGACGGTCGTGCCATAAAAGTATTTTATAATGCGGTCAGTTTCTGAGAGCCTGGACACTATAATATAAAATAGAGAATCTCAAGCTCATTACCTACATTTCACTACGCCACCATCGAAAAAGTGTTCTTACATTCATCTTGGAATGAATATTGGTGTTCTGAAACTTTTTTGCTCTGAAGACCTTTATTCATCCATTTTCCTCATTAAGATAACTATTTCAATTCATTAAAATTTTAGAAGGAGCTCCTTTAGTTTTAATTATAGTTGGAGCACTTTTAAACTGCGTTTTATACAGATATTAGACTAACAAAGACTATTAACACTACTTTTTTGTGCAATCGCCTACATTATATTTAGTAAATTTCAATTCAATGATGCTCGAAAGTTTTTAACGAAGAAATTCAGGCAAAGTTCATACACTATGTGATTGAACCAAGATAAAAACTGTGAGATAAAAATTTCGTTTTCCCCTAACAACAAGGTCACATGTCAAATTTAAGTTTCTAAGTGTTAGAAATGTCTCTTTATTTTCTAGTGTAAAATTTTTTCATGATTAATTCAGACACGACCGCCCACTAATCTTCAAATCTCATTTCAGATTGTGATTCACCAATCAGAACAGTTAGTAAATCACAGTATAAAAGACTTCGTGAGGTATGCTAAACCAAATGAAAACTGAATAATGGGACGTACAATTCTCGTACCAATAGATCCAAGTGAGACCTGTAAACTTGCACTGAAATTTTACACCGACAATCTCTTCAATAAAGATGACACTCTCATTTTCCTCCACGTTATTGATCCCACTTCAAAAAAGATGGTGGGAGAGGAGAAAAAGGAAGAATTACGGGATAATTCTGTTTCAAATATAACGGCTCAGAGGGTTCTGGATAATGGAAAAGCCCTGACTCACAAATATCTTGCCTGGGGAAGAGATGTTGGTATCAACGTGAAAGCGTTCGTTCAATCAGACGCAAAATCTGCAGTTGCGATCTTGAATGTCGCGAGGGAACATTGTGTGGATCATATCATTATGGCTAGCAGGGGACTGAATGCCCTCGGAAGAACATTTATGGGCAGTGTGAGTAATTACGTTGTACATCATTCCACTGTTCCCGTCACAGTCGTTCCTTGTCCTAACGAAGATAAACCCACTCGAGGATTTCGTCGTTTCTCATTGCATTAGAAAGCCAATCATTTGCCGTTTTCTACTATGTTATTACGTCTTCTGTTCCGCTCCCCTGCGCTTTATTTAAATGCTTTATTATCAGCACTGCTAGTCACCATTTTATTGCATGCTTGCCCCTAAGATTAATAAATTACCTATTTAAGCTTGTGGAAACTAATGTAATATTACGAAAGAAATAACTAAATCGGATTTTACCCTGATGGTATAAGTATATACAAGAGAGGTGAATTTTACTATGAATCCATCCTTTTTCATTTAGTAACGATAAATGCTCTACTGAATATACGCGCTTGCTCAGTAATTACAATTTTTCGTTTACAGGTTCCACTCGCTTCTACATCTCATTTGTATTGAATTAAATCATTGAAGGTTCGTTCCTAGAATTTTGTAAATGGCAACTTTAAATGGACGAACATATATTGCAATAAGGTAATCTTAGAAAAAAGGACTTGGGATAAAAAAATTGTATTTGAATGTGCATGTTTATCAAATTAAAATGATCATTTTGAAGAAATTTAAAGTTTGTGCTGTAAATATCTTCGTGACAAATTATTTAACAAAAGCAAAATAACCCCATTGCTCTAATCATTTACGAACAGCAGTGCACATCAGAGAAAACACTCAAGGAAGAAATCCCTAACCATTAAGATAGATTTCCATTATATTTGAATTCTTTTGCAAGATATCAAGCAAAGTACGAAATCGCATCAAATAGTGTAATTGTAAAACAGTAGCAAGATTAGAATAGAAGAGGAATTCATTGCTACAACTTATTTTCGGTGTATCCATGCTAACTAATATAAACCGTAGTATCTAAAACCTCCCGATTTCTACAATCTAACTGTGAAATTCGATGCAATATGTATGATATGCGGTGATGTCGACAGATCAGTAGTCTGGACAGAAGGCTCACGGCAGATCATGTAGCTATCTAATCTGGACATAATGTGTCTGCTGAATTCATTTATAATTTAGGGTCTTTAAATTACATAATGTTGGATGTGAACGATTAGCAAATATTTGATTATGGGATTCTTAAAAAAAGATCTATTTTTCTGATACCTTTCACACCACTTAAATTAAACTCTCTAAATTATACCGTAATGCCAAGTCTATTCCATTTTCCATCTTCTTTTATGATTCATAATTTACTTTACATTCTATTCATATGCGAGTTATAACATCCGATTTCAAATAATATTTAATAATTAAAAAACTAAATGATAATTTAATTTATTGTCCATTCAGTTTATTTTTTCATCTTAAATTAATTAAAATAGATTTTGTGAGAACATATTTTTGCATCAACATATAATATAATAAAGTATGCGGCTCAAATGTCATTGTGCAGTATGTGTCAAATAACAATTCAGAAATAATTTAAATAATGTTTTTTCCTTCAATTCTAGCTTATGATACACGAAGTATTGCTGCATCGAGTCTTGTACTACCAGCAGGGTTCAGATGCTTATTGATGTTTTAATTAGTTGGTAATGAGTAACGTTCCACGAAAAATACGCCACTTTCAATTCAGATGCGTGGTCAAAGATAGATTGATCAACTTGAATGTACAAAAAATTAGGCATAAAACACTCAAGTACCAATAACAAATGTAGATCTTGTGACGAACGAGTCGAAAATTCTAATACTTGCATAAAATTAAGGACAATGCATAAATAATGTGGGAAACCTCAAATGAAAATCACTACAAACAAAGAATATATGTAGATTAACAAGTTTAATCAAAAAGTGCCAGAATTGGACATTTTTAAAAGGAGTAAGAGCATGTGGAAGGGTGTTATGTCAAATTTTCTTAACCGACACTTCTAAATTTTGATTGAATAAAGGATTACTTTATAATACCTGTCTCAGAGGGCATGATACCTAGATGAATGTGCAGATTAATCGGACAAAATTGTTTGCAGTTTTATTTTTTTCTAAACATAAAAATGATAACTATGAAACAAAAAATTTGACAACCTCCAACAATTATTTTCCTCTTAATAATTTTAAGATATAAATGAGAGAAATACTAAAGCTATAAATTTTCACTTAATTAAAAATATAATATCAGTCGTAAATCATCAATAAAGGGCTATTTTTTAACATCGGAGGAACATGAATCCCGTTGGCAATTGGGATAATGTTTTTTGTTATAATTTACTTAGTAATGGTTGATCGAATCACTGATTTACTGATAACTCATCAAGTGACAACTACAGTCATGGAATATCCCCGGGGCGTGTTCTTTCCATTAAATTCATATGACGAATTGCACTTCAACATCTTAAATTGAATTTATGCCCATTTCCAATTAACAAAAGCAAATTAAAATTTCATAAGGTCTTTAAATGTATGTTTTTAGGAAAAGTCTCTTTGATACGACATGCCGGTAAAGAAAAAGAAATCGACCATTCAACCAGTCTGCACAATTTTGCATCCAAATCCAAGTCTCCCATAATCCTTCCAAAATCAGGGCTGCTCCATGGAATATAGAGTGGAGGGAAAATAGGTGCCTTCTGAAAACGCTTAAGTGAATGGTTTCATTAAACTAAAATAATCCAAAATAAAAATATCGAAATGAACGAAAATGATCATTAGGTTTCGCAGGCTTCCAAAATAATTATAATAGAATTGTAAAGTTATTTTTTCTTTTGTCCAATTTGTATCCTTGATATAATCTATCGGCAAATGTACTTATTAGTGAAAAGTGGCTCACCGTAAACGTGATGGGTACCTAAAGGTGAATTGGTTCCGATCAAAGGTTACCTTCCTATTCTTCTCAAGAAATATACCATCATTTCTGATTGAACATACCCTTAACAATTTCTTCGGAATTTCGAATGTGCTTTGAAGAATACGGAATGTCTTAAAGGAATTTCAAACTTTGTGCACCCTCTTTCATTCGAAGCTTGATACTATCTCTACAAACATAAAATTAACTAAACATTCAAATCTAATCGAACATATGACCAGAGGCGGAGCAATTAATATGAATAAAATCCATTTTGGCATCTTTTAGTTATTCGATAAGATTACTTTGAAGTTTCTGTATATAAAATTACTCGCTTGTTGATTAAATGCCCAAATGTGGAAGGATATAACTGCAAACAATCAAATATTTAGTTGGAAAGGAAGATTAAAAGAAATTGATACTACTGGACAAGAACAAGTTTTCATCGGTTTTGTCTGCATTGCAATAAATATCAACGAAACGTTAGAATACGTACTCTTAAATGATTTCATAGTACAATAGTGAGAAAATTGCGTTCTTGCATTTGTTAAAACGAACCATAGGTAACCATAAGATGTATTATAATAATCGCGGCTCAAGATTCAGTTAACAAAATTATCTATCTTTGTAGCTCGCAGCGATTTAATAAATATGATTGTTTGTTTGTTGAGAAGGAAACTTGCACGTCCACCGGAGGGGAATCAAATACATATTGATGTGAACATAAGTACTGATGCAATATTAATTATTGGGAAAAAATGCAGTGATTTCTAAGGAGCTATCCAAATGATGTTGGAATAATTAATCGAAAATTAGCATATGGTAAGCATCAGTAATGGGTTGTTTGATTTTGTTCGAAATTATCGGAAGACAGCCTGATTGTCTATGATTAAGTTACATTTGCGTGATATCTCATGATGTATGTAGCTATTCAGAGATAATGATGGTATGTGTTATTAACAGATATTAAAAGATATATTAAAATACAGTGAATAAACACAAAGACGTCAGTGTTTTTTTCACAAGAGCGATAAAGTAGGCATAACTTTATATTTGTATATTCCTAATAAGGAGTCTACTAAATACCTTTCAGTAATATACAGTAATATAAATAAGAAATCAAGCAGTTTCACGGCAAAATATTTCTAAGTATTTTGTGCTAACTTAATTGAATAACAATTGGAGTAAAGAAGCGCAAAATTTTGGAATCATTAATAATTAACTAGTCACCAGAGCCTGGAAATTCTGGAATTAATAGAAATTTGATAACCCAAAGTCGAAAGTAGTGGTGCTACGTATGATATTTAAAATCGAGAATGGGAAAGATATAACATCACAGTTCCTTCACACTGCGTAATAATCTAATAAATAACTGCAAGGAATCTCTGGAGTCCTAAAAATTGAAAGGAAAATAAAAATGTTTATCAACTAGAAAAAACAGACGTATTTTATAGCATTAATATGAGAATAGGAGAACTAAATATTTTTAAATTAGGAAGTAGACTTAATTGCCAAGGAATCATTTACCGAAATTAATTTTTCGTGTACATTATTAAGATTATTGTTACAATTTTGGCTACAACATCGTTATCTACCAATGGCAGATTTTCTAGCATATATAAAGTCCCGAATCATATTTCAAGAAGGAAAATGCGCTCACATAAGAAAAATTTAAAAAGTTTATCTAGAGATAAGGAAAATAGCAAAATGTCATAATACATTTCTATAATGAGGTTTCATAGCTTCTTTAATATTTGATATAATTATCTATAACTACAACTGTAAAGGCATTTTCCTTATGTAATAGACAAGGTCTTGAAGGATGAATTCCTCCGCGCCTCCGGAAATTTTATACTTCGCCATCACTAATCGCTGAAACTTAATTATCCCGTCCTAATAGTGGTGGCCGAAATTGTTAAACTTACTGTAACCCAGGATTTCTGAGGTTAAACATTGCGTATCCTCAGGTAGCCTACTTTATTGATTGTAATAAGCTAATAAGGTGTAACTTGAATAATCATTGCAGATGGATCGCTTCATCTCGGCAATATTCGAAACTAGCCTTTCTGTTCATCCATTCACTCCCGTTCTAATTGAAACTACACACACAATTATATGCCCGCACGCGTCCTCATCCGAGTGGGGAATATAAATAGCCTTTCGATGCGCCGATAAGACATAAACACCGACTCTGACCTCTAATACCCTTCATTCCTCGATTTAATCTAACTCTTTAGGAGGCCTGTATTGCGGTTCGTTCAAAACATTTTGGTCTTATCAACTATTGGTGTACTGCTTCACTACTGCTGTTACCCGTTACTCTAACCGCAAAAGTTAAAATTTTGATCCGAAAGGATATTTGATTTAATAAATATAAATATTATTCTCCAGAATATGCCAATACATATACCATCCATTATTGTATGGCAAATAAATAAAATTAGAATGAAAAAAAAAAATAATAAATAATAAAATAATCAGGCATATATGACAATCTTACAGAATCGCGGGTTACCAGACTCGGAAGTGACAAACTGCTTCTAATAGAGCGATCAAACAATGTCATAGAATCTGACATCATAAATACCTTGTACATGATTATTAAAATGCTTTTATTTGGATGCAAAAATATGTACATCATAAAATTTGTTAGTACAAGACGTTCAAGCAAATTAACTTGTAGATTCATCTGTAGGAGGAACGACGATCACGGGAACAGGGGATCTCTTCACAACATAGTCACTGGAGCTTCCAAGGAAGGCTCGCTTAATTCTTCCCATATCATGGAATCCAATCACCACAGATTCGATCTTGTTATCTCTAATGGCTCGAACAATAGTCCTACCGATTTTGGTACCAAAGAGGGCCACAGTTCGATAATCGATGCCTTCATTTCTACATATCTGCGTATATCGTTCAACAGTCCGCCTAGCCTCCATGGCACCAAATCGGCACGCCTCAATCATATCACTAGCCAGTCCTGTTGAACTTCCATCACCGTCCAGGGCATGAGTTCCTCTCGTGAAACAGGGGGACAGGATATAAGCAAGCACTATTTCATCTCCCTTCTGATGAGAGTTCTTGATATACCATTGAAAGCCTTGCTCACAGCTGTCGCTGTTATCAATAGGGAAGAGGACTTTGCGGCACAGTGAATACATACTGTTAGCGTTAAAGACAGAAGGTATGATGATTATACGGAGGCAGACTCGTGGCTTTTATGCTCTNAAAGACAGAAGGTATGATGATTATACGGAGGCAGACTCGTGGCTTTTATGCTCTGTTGCTCACCTTTCTAGGTGCAAATGTACCCCCATTTTCAATGTAAAGACTGATTAATAGCCTGTCACTCAAAGTTAAAGTGCGAGTCTGTAAGTGGTTGGATAGAAATTGGGTGGTTATTTTGGAGACTTAGACTGATTAATTTAAGTTCTTCTGCATTTAGTGAATACTGCTTATCTATTTTGATTATTTGTTTGTGCCGATTTGTTTGACAAGAGAATCTTTCAGTTGCATATTACAATAAATGGAATTTCTTCACCAG
This sequence comes from Hymenolepis diminuta, assembly GCA_900708905.1. Classification (NCBI taxonomy): domain Eukaryota; kingdom Metazoa; phylum Platyhelminthes; class Cestoda; order Cyclophyllidea; family Hymenolepididae; genus Hymenolepis; species Hymenolepis diminuta. The sequence continues at coordinate 3,417,419 of CAADRB010000010.1, forward strand.
GGCAACGAGAAATGATTGTTAGGTATTCGACATGAATATGTCGAATATATTAACGATTCCAACTTCTTTCCCGTAACCCGGTGTCCTTTCCAGTCTCCGGTCATATGATAAACTGCCTTCGAGACATCGCGAAGCGAGTTCAATCCAATTCTCCTCTCCCGTCGTCAAGTGCATCTCCTTTGTCTATCCATTGAGCCGTAATTAAAAATACACGCTGGTGTGATCTAGACATGACGTGGTTCCCTGGTGCACCCGGATTGGCGAATACCTGGAGGAGACTGTTAATGACAGTACCTGTTGTGACAGGCTTAATGGCCATAACCTTAAACCACTTTGAACATGAATGCAACTCGACAGGATGAGAGGTTTCTCGGATAGGTCCGGCAAGGCTTAGATCAATGTGAGGCCACCAAGCCCTAGTTTGTGAGCACATAAGCTCCCGATGATAAGAAAGCGCAGCCTCAATTACATTTTGTCCAAATACTTTTGACATTGTTCCGTTTGCGAGAGAAACAGATTTAGCAAGACACATTTCCTCTGGTTGCTCGCATTTATCATCCACCGGAGCCGATCGCTTAAGACACAAAACGAGCTTTGGTTTAGCTTCAGTGTGGTTTCACTGACCAATACATTTTAGAGACTTCGTCTTGGTAGACTATTCATGAGTTGTGGGGGGAGCAAGAGTACAACAGACTTCCTTTTCTCGCCTCAGACGGCGTATTTAATTTGTCTGGTGATCACGCAGAGAGGATTTCAGGACTGATTGTTGTATGGGTGTGGTAGACTCGGGAACAGGTCGTGCTGGAACGACTTGAGGTATGGAAAAATCCATGGTTGGCGTGAAATTAGCTACTTTCACACTATTTCTAACTGGTAGGTGTAAATTCGTGTCATGACTGGCAGTCTGAATTAGATTTGCAGTTAAAAGCACCTTAGTGGAAACAGGCCGGAGTTGGAGTAGAATTTTTAGAAGAATTTAGAGAAACAGTGATAGTGGGTGTGTTAGAAACATAGAGGGGCACTTTAGCCTCGATTTTGTAGAAAGAACCTATTGAAATTGACAATCCGCTGTTGGTTTATAAAGAGAAGACATTACGCCGAAACTATTCAAGGCAATAATCCTGCAATTAAGTACATCTTGACAAATATAAAAATTTCGTGCACGATTAACAATGATTTGTTAATTTACCTCGTCCAGAATATAAATATTTCATTTTATCCAAAACTTTGGTTGATAAGGCTCTATTTGGCTGCAATTTATCAGTGGGAATGTTCTATTCATCGGTTTACATTAGACACGACAATGGGTAGACCTACAATCCACTTTATTAGACAGCTTGCTTCCACATCGAAACACCGAAAAATTGCAGTTGATATTCGCCTAGAAGTCCGCAAGGAGAATGAAACCATTGAGAAGCCAATATTGAAGTGGGGACTACGAGCTGTAAATCGATGATAGCAATCGAAAACTTGAAACTTGCATACAAATTTTGAGTCAGTAAATTTGATTGATCTCCTACAATCTTAGTCGGCCCATCAAAGAGCGAAAACCTATTTCAGTAATGTATTACTGGATCTACATAACGGCATATGAATCGGTGCTTTGTGTTTACTTATAATTGGGTCACGCGCAAATCCGCAATTAAAATCTTTGTCTTTGTTGAAATTTTCACAAGGTGCAGCCGTACTCAAATTAAACGTTTTTCACATCAATATCAAAGACCGTTGGAGCTCTTAAGATGGCATCATACTTTTTCTCAACAATAAATTTTTAAGCATTTTGCAAGTCAGTGTAATGCAAATTCACAGCTCGTGAATAAACATTGTTGGTGCATGCGTACTTGAGATAAGAAGCCCGAGTTGCAAAAGCCGACTCCGATATTAAACGAGAATTCCTCAATTCACCATTTTAAAAGAACAGTGTGTTCCTACAAAAAACGGTGAAGAAAATAATACATGAATCATAGTATACAGTAATAGCAACTTCTAGAATTGATTAGTGCGGAATGACGTATCAATTATTCGGTTTTATATCTTTGCATAAATTCATTCCCTAAGTTCATGTTAACCACTCTCATACGTATCCTATTTCTTCATCTACTTTGTCGTTAGTCGGACGGGCGTTGCACTGCTGCGGAATTCCAATGTGCTCTTCTAATAATTTGACATAGCCTTTCATATAGAAATATTCTTTTGCATATACTCGCACGAGGAAAATCAATAAATGCGGTGCCATATTGGTTAATTGTAATATTCAGGCTTTATATTCTATTCCTTGTAATCCGATTTTAAACGGGTTTCTAGAATTGATTTTTAATCTTATTGTTTTACGATTTACATTTAAGATATTCAACACCGGTGGACACTTACAAGAAAATATGAACTTTTCTCCATGTTGCATCTATAATTCGGTAGAAATGATACGAGCATCAGATCACAACACCTTCAGATATAATTGTTATGTTTGGTGGGTGTCAGAGTTATGGAGAGTTTCAAGCGACTCACCTCTTAGATCTAGCAATCGGTGTTATACGTCATTACAAGAGTGCACTAGCTTCTTTTTTATTAAAAATAGAAGAAGAAGAATAAGGAGAATCAATATTGTAATAGGTGGAGCTCTTAGAACGAATATTAAAACACAAAGCATTGGATTATACCACTAAGTCCTAAATCCACGAGACTAATGAAGTGGCCCCCTCGATAAGGCTCATTTTATGCACAACCTCTTCTCGATGCCGATTCTTCTGCAACTAAAGTACCGACTTCTTGCTTCAGAAGCTTTCTCAGGAACAAAAATTGCAAAATATTTTGAGCACTATCTTGCTTGTCTTACCAACTGAGTCATATGTTTGCATTATTATATTATGGGATAATTCGTATTTTAATCAATTATAATTGATTTGGATTTGAAGGCTCTACATCGAACTAACACCCGTTGTTTATTCACTGCATGTACTTAAGTACTCGAGCCACCTCAAACTGAATAAGCACAACTTGATTGCCAACTATTTGAAAAGATTTGAATGGTTTCAGCAAGTATATTGTGCTGTGAAGGGAGAAATTATACTTTCTTCGTATGCTTAAGGTAAATATTAAGTACCACAGCATACTAACTTTCGTTTGATATTGAAGTAATGTGGACCGGGAGCACATAGAGGGAGTAAGTCACTCATGTCGCCAGATCAGTATAGATGTGGCCGGCAAGTCCCTGTAATTTAGAATGACTTAGGGTTTACATGCAAACCTTTCTTCATAAAACGTTGATCTTCTCTGGTTGTCGATGTCTCCACGTGATGAATGGCATCCATGCAAGCACATACACGCACACACCTTGGTCCCTTGTAGACCAGATTGTATCGGATTTTATCACCAAGTGTTGATTGAAGTGTCCTATTCGTGTTAAATGTGTAATCAGTTCCGTTTTTGTTTTGCGTTTTATTTAGAGACAGAATAATTATGCTTCCTATTTCGTGTTTTTCATTTCAACTTCACTGATATGCCATTTTATGGGGGACGATATTTATAAATTTGTAATGGGTTAGCTTATGTAATGAATTAATGGAATTCCGAAGTAACGATTAACACTGAACAAGCAGATATTCATCAAGAGAAGTTTAATAACATTTTTCATGCATTAGATAATGCAATTGAGAACAATGTTTCATATTAACTTGAATGTTGGTGCTTTAGAACATAGCAGAACTCAGTGTGTCTCATTCAAGACTGACCTTCTGCTTTCCTATTTGTTCAATTCTGCTACAGACAAATCTGTTTTATCCTATAAAATATGAGCACACTGAGAATAGATTTTTCCTGTCTCTGCTAGAATTAATAATTTTAGCCCTCATTCACTTCATTTTGTTTAAAGCCATTTTGAGCGAAATACGATTTATTCCCGATATTTTCAAGAACAATGGCTTCACATATTTCAGATTGGGGACCGGGATACAGAAGAGGAGTTGTAATCCTCTTAGATGCACATGTACCTTGGCAAAAGTGGATTAATTGCATTTATTGCTAAACCGCAAGCCTTCGTTTCACTTTACATTTGAGCTAATATTTTCATTGATCCACTTGACTCTGGCAGTTTGCACACTCGATCACCCATTAACTGCAAGCTCTATTAAAATTGTTATCGAGTGCTAGTGCACTAAATAGTTCCTCTTTCAAATTATGGCAAATCGAGTTACACTCAAACTAAGTTGCGATATTTCCAATTAACATGTTCATTATGCCAAAGAACGCTTTAATGGTGGTAGTTGTGTGACAGAGAGAGGTAGAGAGAGAGAGAGAGAGAGAGAGAGCATGCCCTTACTGAAGGAAGTCAGTCTTCCTCATGGAAAATCATCTAAACAACAACCACACAAAGTCTGAGTCCTGTTCATAATAAGAGCAGAGAAGAAGAGGAGAAACCAAATGACATTTGGAGTGGTACCGGGGGAGGTAGAGAGTGCGTAAATACACATTTGTGTAGGAATACGAAGATAGAAGTTTCGAAGCGCGGTTTGCTATTTGATGTGGTCGGCCACTCGAACTGGAACACAAAGACCGGGGATATGAACTAGCTTTAAAGGCAATTTTGCCGAAATTGAATCAACACACCTTCGCAAGTGGAGAATAGGGCAAATAAAAGGCCAATAGAAATTGTAAGAACTCACAGACACCAGACTAATGACTTCACAGTGGTAAGACAAAAATCCTTGCGGTGGATGGACTTAGAAATAATAAAGATGGTATAAGACTTACTAATTTCAATCTGTCAGCGGCAACTTATGAAATTTCAACTTCACACATAAATTTGTCACTAACTTCGCCTTTATGATGGATTTAATTTATCGCATGCAAAGAGAGAAGAGTCATTAGAAAGTATTATGGGAATACTGAAAATTCACCATTTTAAATGCAGTGCTACCCCTATTCTTAAAGTCTCGTTTCTGCCTCAATCCCAGTTGATCGCATTTGTGCTAATTGTTCAACAGTGACTGAATGAATAAGAATGTCATATTTTGCAGAGACCAAATACACCTCTGTCGAGAATCATGCTTGCAATTCTTTTTCAACTAGAGACTGAGACATTCCTGAGTCCTTATTACGAGCTAGGCCTTCTTTCCTCCCTCCTCCCACCCACCCCAACACCCTTTTAGTTGTTTACCAATAAAGCTGCCCAACACGCCGACAGTCGTTGTCATCCTCTTCAGTCAGCATACTCACCTCGCGGTCTGCATTCTATCAAGTTACTGACTTCAGACTCATAAGCTCACCCCAATCCCAATTGGCTGCTTAGTAACACTTTTTGCGTAAACAAAACACAGTCACATACCCTCATTCACAGATCACACTGCTGCGTGTTCAGATTGCTCGTTTTTAATAGTGCTGATAATGTAATTCATTAGCGCTTATAACAGACTGCAGTATCAATAAAGTTGCATAATTCAATGAAAAATAGCAAACAAGGCCACAACTCCCAGACAATGAATATTGGACACAACACGTATGACACAATACTTTAACACTAAGTAATAATATTTCATTTGGATTTGTGGGAGTTAAAACTCCTCTCACTCAATATGTCCCTTAACATCCACACCCTATTCAGCTGCCGTTAAAAAACAGACTCGTGACTGCTTGCTGATTACGCAAGTTCTTGCTTGAACCACGGCTATTCATTAATTCCCACCTCAACTGTATGATGAATTGCTTGTGGAGTATTAGGTATAATCGTAGCATATTAGGGATATGTGAATTTTCTCGTATTTATCGCCTAAATAATGAATCCCGACACGGTTTTGACAGATTCCAAGTTCTAATTATAATTTTCAGCAAATATGAATGTGTATTTAACGTGCTTACTTTAAACAAATAGTAACTAAGTTCTTTTAAGCAAGTCCTTACATTGCACCAGCTTTGAATGCTTAATGATTAAAGTTAACAATAGTAAATCGATAATATGGAATGTCTGTTAGACCATCGATAGAATGATAAAATGGTCCATAAATGCTGTGGGTCTGATGTCTCGAATTAACATGTCCGGAGCAGAACAGCGGCTACGATCTCATCCTGACATTTATACACACCCCTCCTGTTAATCTTCGTCGCCTTGACTAACCCTTGACCCCAATAGATGCGGTTGTATAAACCCACGCTCAGTCATTTCTAAACAGCCATAAGAACTATGTGATTTTATATTTTGTGTTTAATTATAATCGGATCACGCGCAAATCCGCACGTCCTTGGAAATTTCTGAAATAAGTCGTACTTCACTAAAAATGGCCTTATTTAACTTTTATTTATCTATCGTGGGTGAATGTTTCAGTATCTAACGTTTTACCGAAGGCATCAACTTTTACTGCCCTGTTTTTCCATCGCGCCGAATGCTCATGGACGAAGATATGCCAATAATGAGTTGTAAGTCAAATTAAGAGTGCAAATTTTCCTAATAAGTTGTCTCTGAATCTTAAAATCTTCTCAGTATATTTTGAAATATTATGCGGGAAGATATTTATATTACATTCATTTCATAGGATAAAAAGAAATCTCCAGTTTATTAGTCCTCGAAAATTTTCAAACACTACTTTTTTCAAGTTTATTTGATCATGATCTCTTAAACCGAGGGCAGAAATTTTATATTTGAATGGGAACGCTGCTCTAATAAAACCGAGAAAATATTTCGCTGCTTGTCAATTATAATTATTAAAGTTGAGGACTTTAAGTAACATTTGTTATTTTTTCACTTGCAAGTTCAAGTGCACCTAAATGGTTGAATGCACGTGTTTCAAGATTATCAAGTGCTTGAACTTCTGCTTCTCAGGGTTCTCTTTGATCCGCCTTCAGAGGAGACTTGGCAATCGAGAATACATGCGTACACAAATACTTAGGTTTTGATATGTGTGAATAAAATAAGCTTCTTATACTAAAACAGGATTTTGAAGAATCGAGGGCCTTAAAATAGCTTGCCACCCTATCAGTAAATATTAACACTCATTTAAGTGATTTCTATCTTCCACTTACTTCTTCTTCTACACGGCTAATTAGAGAGTGGACATTATGAAAGCTCTAACAATATCCTTCGAGAAATTCAAACTCAATAAGAGATATTAAATTACATATTTTCTTCACTTTAATGCGACTCCTCTTTAATTTAAGAACTATCAATTACTACATACACCCAAATCTGAATATTAGAATAATATAGCTCGTAGTTAATTTGAGGCCGGTTGTCAATTTTTTCAGAAGACAGAGTTTATAATTTTAAAATGAGGATACGTGTTAGCAAAAAGTGTGCATATACACAGGACATACAAGGACCACATCAAGAGATCATATAAGAAGATTAGACCTCGCAAATCAGGCATATATGACAATCTTACAGAATCGCGGGTTACCAGACTCGGAAGTGACAAACTGCTTCTAATAGAGCGATCAAACAATGTCATAGAATCTGACATCATAAATACCTTGTACATGATTATTAAAATGCTTTTATTTGGATGCAAAAATATGTACATCATAAAATTTGTTAGTACAAGACGTTCAAGCAAATTAACTTGTAGATTCATCTGTAGGAGGAACGACGATCACGGGAACAGGGGATCTCTTCACAACATAGTCACTGGAGCTTCCAAGGAAGGCTCGCTTAATTCTTCCCATATCATGGAATCCAATCACCACAGATTCGATCTTGTTATCTCTAATGGCTCGAACAATAGTCCTACCGATTTTGGTACCAAAGAGGGCCACAGTTCGATAATCGATGCCTTCATTTCTACATATCTGCGTATATCGTTCAACAGTCCGCCTAGCCTCCATGGCACCAAATCGGCACGCCTCAATCATATCACTAGCCAGTCCTGTTGAACTTCCATCACCGTCCAGGGCATGAGTTCCTCTCGTGAAACAGGGGGACAGGATATAAGCAAGCACTATTTCATCTCCCTTCTGATGAGAGTTCTTGATATACCATTGAAAGCCTTGCTCACAGCTGTCGCTGTTATCAATAGGGAAGAGGACTTTGCGGCACAGTGAATACATACTGTTAGCGTTAAAGACAGAAGGTATGATGATTATACGGAGGCAGACTCGTGGCTTTTATGCTCTNTTCAGACTGCCAGTCATGACACGAATTTACACCTACCAGTTAGAAATAGTGTGAAAGTAGCTAATTTCACGCCAACCATGGATTTTTCCATACCTCAAGTCGTTCCAGCACGACCTGTTCCCGAGTCTACCACACCCATACAACAATCAGTCCTGAAATCCTCTCTGCGTGATCACCAGACAAATTAAATACGCCGTCTGAGGCGAGAAAAGGAAGTCTGTTGTACTCTTGCTCCCCCCACAACTCATGAATAGTCTACCAAGACGAAGTCTCTAAAATGTATTGGTCAGTGAAACCACACTGAAGCTAAACCAAAGCTCGTTTTGTGTCTTAAGCGATCGGCTCCGGTGGATGATAAATGCGAGCAACCAGAGGAAATGTGTCTTGCTAAATCTGTTTCTCTCGCAAACGGAACAATGTCAAAAGTATTTGGACAAAATGTAATTGAGGCTGCGCTTTCTTATCATCGGGAGCTTATGTGCTCACAAACTAGGGCTTGGTGGCCTCACATTGATCTAAGCCTTGCCGGACCTATCCGAGAAACCTCTCATCCTGTCGAGTTGCATTCATGTTCAAAGTGGTTTAAGGTTATGGCCATTAAGCCTGTCACAACAGGTACTGTCATTAACAGTCTCCTCCAGGTATTCGCCAATCCGGGTGCACCAGGGAACCACGTCATGTCTAGATCACACCAGCGTGTATTTTTAATTACGGCTCAATGGATAGACAAAGGAGATGCACTTGACGACGGGAGAGGAGAATTGGATTGAACTCGCTTCGCGATGTCTCGAAGGCAGTTTATCATATGACCGGAGACTGGAAAGGACACCGGGTTACGGGAAAGAAGTTGGAATCGTTAATATATTCGACATATTCATGTCGAATACCTAACAATCATTTCTCGTTGCCCTGGTGAAGAAATTCCATTTATTGTAATATGCAACTGAAAGATTCTCTTGTCAAACAAATCGGCACAAACAAATAATCAAAATAGATAAGCAGTATTCACTAAATGCAGAAGAACTTAAATTAATCAGTCTAAGTCTCCAAAATAACCACCCAATTTCTATCCAACCACTTACAGACTCGCACTTTAACTTTGAGTGACAGGCTATTAATCAGTCTTTACATTGAAAATGGGGGTACATTTGCACCTAGAAAGGTGAGCAACAGAGCATAAAAGCCACGAGTCTGCCTCCGTATAATCATCATACCTTCTGTCTTTGTATATTTGTTAAAATTAGCTTAATTTCAAGGTTGTTGCCTTGTGGAATTTTGCGATAGGGCCCACCATATGACTATTGAGTTCTGGTATTTGTGGCTATTTTAAAAGCTAATAAAGTTAAGTATTAAGATTATTATATGCTTTACCTTTCATGATGAGTGTAATAAGACATGTCGATTTAAAATCACACTGTAGCATGATTCGAACCGTTCTCCACATGCGTCGTTCTGCAGACTGTTTGCCATTCAGCACTGGATAAGAAGTTGTCCTGCATGATTCATTAATGAATGTTTATGCCCCGTTAGATGTGTGGATAATATGAGGCAATTACATTTTCATGGATGAAATTTCATTCAGCAAATGGAAAAGCAAATAAAAAAGATTTCCTACTTCCCTACGTGCAACAGAAAGGCAGAAATGATGTAGACCTGATTAAAGCACATTGCGAAGGAACTGTTGACAAAGTCACGAAATATACAAAAAATCAATATTTGATATATATTGCAACATGGAAAGCCAATTTCTCCGAGATAAGTCATTTGTTTCTACAAAGCAATTTAATTCGTTGTTGAGTGCTTCATTACCTTACCATTAATCCGAGTAAGCGATAAGGCAGATGTGTAAAGAATTGGCGAATTAAGGAGAAATGAAGCTCAAAACGATGTGACTGACGTCTAGATGGATGTCGGGATTTTGGAGCAATTGGAATAAATGAACCTCTTTGGACTCTATGATTTCAGCTTCTCCCTCCTGGCTTTGCTTTTGAACTGTGACTGCTTAATTAAGCAGCATACAATTCCTCACGATTTTTCTCGTAAAGTACTCAAGCATCCCGGTCCAGAAAGCGATATCACTAAAGATCTTTATTCCGGAATCCCCATGCTAGACAGTGTTGCAAAAGGGACGGACTCTTCGAGTTAAGGGCAAATGAAAAACCAGAACTGGTTCTGTAAGTTTTGCCTTTTATCATCAGAAAAATCTATGCTATAATTATTCAGTTTGATAAAGTTTATCCCTTTCGTAATATCAGTTATATTATCTCATACATGGAATCATTGAAAAGAAAAGACAATTTGGATGTTATTTTGTGGCTTAAAACAACAAAATAAAACATGAGTTACTTATTGAAAATTTTCATTTCTCTATATCAGATCTGAGATATTTCTGCCAATGAAAATATTTTGCAGTGTTTGTTTTCACAGAAATCGAAGTTTGACGTATTTCTACTTAAATAAATAAGTACCAATTAAATTTCATCAGGGTGATACCAATAATATACGCGAATACATACTAGCTTTGGTGCCTATAGAGATTCAGGGAGCTTATTTTTTTAAAGAGCTGATAACTTGCACCCACAATATCGTTTAGCATTGAGCGTGCGAAATCTGCTTGTTCTGCGTACACTGAAGTGTGTTCGAAGCGTGTTTAGAATATGGAAACTTTTGAACGAGTTTGAGAGATGACTGATATTTGATTCAAAATCAAGTTACTTGTAGAGGAAGTAATTTGGGACTAGTAGCGGACCAATCTTCAATTTAATCTTTGGGCAGATGCATTTATGCCATTCTTAAGAATTGCTATTTCAAGTACGATTGATAATTACAATCATTGTTAACGTTAGCCCGTTTTTTTACCATAAATGAAACGTTTTCACGTTGGATGGCTATTTGAAGGTAAAGATGCTTAGACTTGTCGGGAGAGATGTGCGTTACTTTGATGGAGTTTCATCAAACGATTTTACTCTGGAAGTTATTGAGGTCCGAAATTCGCAGTTGGAGCTGTACATAAATCTTTGTTTCGAGATCGAAGTAACCCACTTTCCGCTTCTATCCGCTCTGGTAAGTAGCTAAATGAAAGGTAATCTGCTATAACGTAACCAACTAGGAGTTCTGGTAGTAATCCTGCAGAGCCAACAATCTAGAAAATTCGGTAATATAGCAACTTAACGCAGAGGATAATGACCCACGGCAGATAAGAAGGCACGTTATAGTCAACACGAGTGTATTAACGAAACTCCGTCTCAATCGGTATCGGAATCGGTAAAATAAGTATACTTATGAAGTGTATTTTATCGGTGGGGAAATAAAGAAAGAAATTACATTTTTATTCACAGAAGAAATACTGGGAGCGGGGGAAAATAATTATCATTTCTTCTAACATCATCTCTCCCCCTCTATTCTGTAAGAGTGAAATCTTGGATACAAACTTTTGGCAAATGGGCCTAATAAAGATATGGTCTAAATAGTGGTGTGAAACTTGATTCGATAAGACGAGGCGCTTTGTGGGAGAAGGAGTTGGGAATGAAATGAGTAGGCATATTAGGAAATTCAGCGTTCAATTATTCAAAATAAGAAAGAATTTAAAATGGGAATTGTCATATTTTTGTCCTTTGATTCCCCCTTTGACAAACGTTAGACTGCCAATATATAAGAAATGATCGAACTTCTTTCAAAAAAACTGAATTAACAAAAGTCATGTCGAAAACCTCTAAGCAATCAAAAATGATAGAGGCTTCGCAACCACAGTCTGCTAATCCCACAAGGTCGACCTAAAAACATTCAATTGTATTTAAAACAGCAAATGAAGGTATGGTTCACAGTGACAGCCCACCAAAATAAGGAAAGGCATTACTCTATTTGACTATTTGAGTTCTTTTGTATTCTTTTGGCACTACTGTCGGATCAAGTTCATGAAATTCTCTGAGAGGTAGAGGCTTAGTGTAGTAATTCAGTTCCCAGCTATCGCATTTCACTTAAAATTACTTTAAATAAAATGAGCTATATTTAGGCCCAAATTAATAATTCCAAGAGAAGCGGGAAATCTATTTGCAATGTCCTTATATTATACATAATTACTCAGATCTGTTCATATTATTATTCCTTAAATAAGAGAGCAGAAGGTCATATTATTAGAGTTAATCTTGAATGAAGTATATTGAGTCCTGCCATGTTCAAAAACACCTGATTTCAAGTATAAATGGGGTACTTTCCTAAGATATATTACATTAAGCGTGGAATAATATAGTTTATCTTTTCTTGCTCCTTTATAATAATATTGCCTTTATTCGTACCTTTTGACATCAATTGACCTCATGACCTCAGCTATTGTAGAACTGCCCAATGCAATTAACATAAGTGAGTGCCATGATTCGATGAAACGTTAGAATGGAAGGCCTAAGCATTTTGTCTGACCCATTTTCATCATATGCTGCTGTGTCTAAACCAATTCCTCTGATATTGCTATTATAGGGATTATAGTAATAGCTGCATTTATTTATGCCATAGTGAACTCCAAACTATCTTTCAAAAATGGCAGATATTGGCGGAAAGACAATCAGGCAGTTATTCAATTAATTTGCAGATTATTTTATCTAACAAGATATTTTATTTACCTATATTTATTACCAGCCATTTCATTCTCGTTTTGAGCAATGAAATGAGCAATGAGCAGTATAAAAAAATTAGGTTCTCCTACTAAAGCAAGGTTAGTTCTATCTTCACCAGATTTAAACCATAGATCTTATTAATTTGCTATATCAGATGATTTGGCTGAGATCATTGTTTCCACTGTTTGTTTTTGAAGATCATACGAATATGCAAAGTATGATTCCCTTTCATAACACTCTTGATTACGATACCGTATGCTTAATAATAAAGGGAAGTGCGAATAATTATTGTGAATTGAGCTTTACAGATTGAATCTTGATATACGATTGCCTCCCTTTTGTTCGCACGTTAAAACCATTGCCTTAATTTGAATAATCGTTATGCTGACCGTATGTTCACTTTAACCTTCAAGTCAGATGTAATGTCTTGTTTACATCTTGATTTGATCAAAATTACACACTGATTTGTATGTCAAGCTCGGTCTGAACTGCAAAATACATTTAGCTTTTAATGAATCATTTAAGTCAATTTAAGCAGCTTAATTATGTTAATTTTTGGATCAGTGGTGCATTTGTCAACATACTCGTTTATTACAGCAGAGGTCACGGGGTCGATTCCCATTGGTGCACAACTAGTGAGCCGAATGGCCAACGCAGTGGATAAATCTGGCTAACATATTGGTTAGCAGTAATCGAGTCTCTCACTAGAGAGGCTTTATGATGCTTCTCTCTACCCATGAGGAGCGCTGGAAAACGCTTTCCTAAATGAACTTGGTAATTAAAATAGATTATTAATTTCCATAAGCTGCTTACTAAGAGTGTGAGCTTGGAGTCAAAATACTCGGATAATAATTGCATTTCCTTGCGTTATCACTATTAATTTTTATCCAGAGTTTGACCCTTAGTGTCATGAATGTCAGTAATGGAGGCAGTAGAGGCGGTTCAACGAATGTTCTCTGTTATATCCAAATGACTGTACTCGTGCTTAAAGGTAATAGTACAATATTTAAAGGATTTTAGCATTTTCTCTTTTAGTAATTTTTTACATCTTATTTCAGCTCATATTTAATTCAGAAAGTATTCTTTATTTGCTTTTCGCCGTTACACAAAAGTAAAGAAAGTTTATATAGAAAAGCATACGATAAATTAAACCTCCTTAAATGGTTTTTATCACTTTTGTAAATTGTTATTTGAATTTAATATTTGAGAATTAATATAGAAGGTGGTAGAATTCGAATCTCTCACCAGGGAGCCTCTATCCGTAATCTCACGTCCTACCGACTATAAATGCATAAAAACGCTTTCCCATATTGGCTTAGAAATTATATTATTACTATTGCTATTATTATAATATTTTATATTTCATTTAATTCTTAAATATTCTGTTTACTCTGAGTCAAGTCGCCGCTTGTTTAAACCAGCACTACTTGCACATACTCAGAAAAAGAATACTCCGGATTTCCATTGATTTTCATTTAATTCTGTTTTGCATTAAGTTTGATCCAGTTACTGACTTCCACTGAGGGAACTCTAGTGCGTTCTGCTATTTTAAAAATGCCATAGCAAGTACTATACAGCTGATCTAAGCCATCTGAAAAGGCAAATGTTTTGATGTGGCATAAAAAACTACATAGCGAAATCAGCTACTCAATAAATGTGAACATCGAGAATAAAAACTTACTCAAGGACCCTTCCTGACTTGAATTTAAATCATCGGAAAGTGAAACACTGCCCTATGCCCCTAAATATATGCACTAAATTAGGTAACATTTATCTTCTACTTGATCCTTATCGTATGTTTACGTACTATTTTAATCAGATGTTTTCCCATGATTAAAGGCTTTCAAGTTCTTTTCACTCGTCTATGAAATATACTGATTTATCTGTATACTGGCAGGCGCAATTACCATAAAGACCTGGTTATATGGGCAACCATGGTTGATCAAATGCCTTGGTTTCCTTTACTGGTAATGGACGGCAAATCCATCTTTAAAAATGGAATTTTCGATTCTTATGATAATTATTAGTGTTCTTACTAATATTTATAAGATTATTTTGTTGACTTACTAAATAGCTTCACCAAAGTGTCTATCGAATACATTAGGAAAGGAAGTTGACTTTGGGGGGGAGGGGGGATATATTTTTGGAAAAAATATTTAAGAAGTAGGATTAAGGATCGGCAGATCAGCGGAACCCCGTTTAACTGTTTTCAAAAAACATCAGGTAGGCTGTATTTTTCATTTTAATTCTTATCAAACATGTCCTTTCTTTTCATCATCCTGTTATTCATAAGTAAAATCTGTATTTAAGAGTTCACATTTCAAATAAATTTTGTAGCTCCCATCCATTGGACAAAGGTGTCTGTCAGTTAGCATATCATTTAGTGTTTTCTCACCTCGCTTTCTGTTCTCGTTACTTCATCTGTGACTCACCGATGTCCTTAATATTTAATCAAATTGGCCTCAATTGAAATCAGCGCCGGAAATTTAAAGTTTTAATTCCTGAGTCAGTTATATTTAATCTCTTTAATCACTATGTCAGCTTAATTCTACAAGACCGTTCCCTTTTAATTCCTTAAAAATGACGCCATATACGCCACTGCGACTCCACCTATATATCTCCAAGAGTCTAACTGATGTCAGAACCTCAGGCCCGCAACTGTCCACCAGTCTATTGTTCTATCTACACCTCTTCAAGTATATTATCACTGCCGTTCCTTCCAATAAACATCTTTACTCCCTTGCTACTCCGAACAAATAGGTCATAACACCTTGATTAACTTTGCAATTGTGGTATCATTTTACATTTATATATTTTATTGCTAATCCGCTTCCGCGAAATAAAAGTAAAAAAATATAACTCTATATACTTTTATGAAATTATTTTAAGTTAAATAATTTACTTTAACCTTTACTAGTAGTAAAAGTTAAAATTAAAACAACCAGGGGTGCCTATTTTGGAACAAATACCCTAATTTTAATGATGCTTCTTTATTACGGCTAATTTGCATTTTTAATAATTATATTAAAGTTGTCCCTATCCGCATTTCAATTGCTCTTAAATCTGAATATGGGTCAAAATATTTACGCCCAGTTTTTAAAAGTACACTTTGACCTCAAGCATCATCATTCGGTCACGCAGGCGGCTACCTTATCTATCATCCTCCCAAATTTCCGTTTTCATATTTCCACATGCAGGAGGAGAAGAGGGACGCAATTACTAAAAGTGCCAGCATCAGTAGCAGTAGTAGTAGTAAAGGAATTGAACGAACAGACTCCCTCTCAAATCGATTAATTCTTGTCCCTGTACAGGACGATTCAATAGCTGAACGACTCTTCACCTGGTACTATCAGTATTTTCGTCGACCTGAGGATGAGTTAATCGTTCTTACAACCGTGGAACCCACATTACAAATGCAAAAGGTTGGTGTAAGTTCAGATGACCCTCTGGTAGAAGCTGCTATGGTAGGAGGACGAAATATTATCCGACGATTTCTTCAACGAGCACACGAAAGGAGTATCCCCTGCCGAGGAGTGGTCCAATTGGATATCAGTCCAGCTTTAAGTATTGTGAGGACTGCGAGGGAACGTGGGGCTCACATAATCCTCATGTGTCCGCGTGGAAATCTGGGAGGTGAATCGGGGAAGACAGAGTTTGATTCTGCGACTGAGTATGTGTTGAGAAATTGTCCTGATATTGCGTTGGCAATTGTCCCACCTACTATGGGCGAAAGGAGGATTCGTCGGAATAGCTTCTATAAAGAGTATATTGATAACTTCATGTAATATCTTTTGATCTTTTTATAAAGCTGGAAAATCTTGATTTTGAATTTTCCTAGTTCTATTTGTGCATTTTAATTATTTTAATTTAGAATTCTGACGTACATGATTTTGTTCAATTTACTATTTCAATAGATTTCAATTTGTTGCATTGAGACTAAAATTAATTTTACAAATTATTGAAAAGTTTGATTTTATTTCCCTTTTAAAAAGGCATCTACCATATTTCCAATTAACAATTATTTTCAAATCTAAAATAACGGTAACAGTTGAGTACAATTGATAAAAGCCTCTAATTTTGTAATTCAGTCTTGATTTTTCAATGTATTTGCTCTTCCTGCATCATCTTGACTGGGCATCATAAAATTAAGGTTCTAAAGAGCAAATTTTTACATGATATCAAATGTTAACTAACCAAATTTTGCCCTCTCTGATTCGAAAAAAACTATCCCTTACTTAATATTCGTACTGTTTTCATTTCAGTAGATATTTAGACACCATGGAGAATAATATGATTTCGTATAGGATTTTTACTACAAATACAGTTAACGAACGTACTTCGAAATCTACCGTGAAGTTTATAATAATGATATTAATTTAGTAGCACATTTGAATAAATGCATCGCAGACAATTTGTGAAAATGATTGCAGATGAAAAGGCACCTATAATTAATTGTTCTCAATAATTCCAAGCAGATTTATCTATTGGTGGATGTACAAGCAAAAAAGAATTACAAAACTTAGAGCAAAGTGATAAAGCACAGGCTATTTTGAATGACAAAATTTCAGAATATGTCTGCCTCTCCCTTACAATCTTGCAGTTTAGAGTCTCTAAAACATTATTCATAGTTGCATTAAACCTAAAATGGATATTAAATCAGGTCAAAAAATTCTGTATCAACTGCATGATCATCCAAAGTTTGTGATTTGTGATTTGAATTAACATAATGTTACCATAAATGCCATTTTTGATACTAATCGAGTTATTTGCATCTGCCTCGACTGCCTGAATTTCTGACAGAATACTGTAGTACAATTTAAGGGAAAATTTTCAATATGAGCTTTGATTATATCTTCAGATCTGCCAATTCGTCTGACATTCACATCTTTGAATTCATTAGGTATCCATTTACAAACAGTTTGATTTTTGATGGGTTAGGATTGCTAACACTGCTGCTCTTAGTACTTATCTGCTAATTACTTTAGTCTATGCTACCAATAGAGTCGTAGTATCGTGAGACTTCAGTATTTACTGAATAAAAAAGTGATAAAAAGAGTGAACCTGCTTAGTAAGTAGGTGGAGAGTGTATAATATAATTGCTTAACTCACTATTTAAGGACCGAAATTAGATAAAGTAAAGCAGATAATCGAGGCACTGTGTATGATGTACTCATTAAAGCCATACCACTAGTGGTACTACTAATGGCAGTAATAGAAAATGGAGAGAGGATTATGTACTGGATCTAACTAGTTTTTATTATGTAATATTACGTAATACATTAATGTAAATAGAGGTAGTCGAATGATTAAACAGACATTTCCGAACAATAGGCAATATGCGTAATTCCGATCAAAATGTCTTTATCCGTATCTGTATACAGTACGCAGTTTACTTTCAGCTTGAGAAGCACACACTATTTCAGTAAGGACTAACTATCTTTACCTCTAAAATATTGATAACATACTAATGGAAATAAACGAAGACCGGGCACAAAGGCATATAAGCTAACTATTAGAAAAGAATTTTATTAATAGCTGTCCACCGCCTCCTACAGTCAAAGGTTTCCTATGACTAGACTTCTTATCGTTTATCAAGTACGTGCATATAATTTTAAAATTTTTTCCTATCTAAACATGATATTAAAAGGAGCCACATATGAGTGAAGATGTTAGTATTGAGATGTCGAATACGTTCTCAAATCTGCTTGAAAACACAAACAGAATATAGTAATCTTTATTAAATTTGATAACACTCACTAACTATTATTTCGTCTTAAGTATATTTGAGTGATTTATGTATAAATCGATAAGTCTTAGCACCTAAAGGGCTATTTTTAAATTATTCCATTAATAATTATCTTTTTTAATTTTTGAGGCTTCTTCTCTTCCACTGTAAAATTATTTTAATTCTTATAGAAATTTGACAGCTTTGTTAATAGATTATAAATATAGGCAAAAAATGTAAGCGAAAGTTCGTAGACTAACTTTAGTTACCTATTGAGACGTTTCAGCCTGTTTACTCAACTTATTTAAACGATATTAGAATTTTTCAACTTATACCTATGAGAAGAAGATAAAATATTATCGAGTTCTTGAAATACTGAAATTATTGTAACCTAACTAATTAAAATTCTATAAAAGTACATCGCATTTGGGGAATAACTGTCACCAAATTTCGTCCGTTTACCAAAAAGTAATTTACTATGCCGTTAGCGCGCAACAGAGATGTCCCTGTGAAGGGGGTTAAAGTACGGTTTTCTCGCCCCCTAATAAAGGTATTGGCAGTCATTGCGGAAGTTTAAATTAGAAGTCCAGGGTTGACCTCAATAAAATGTGCACCGATGACCCGGTTATCTACTAACCATAGGCTATCTTATCACCTTAAATACGATGGTACTATCTTCCGACCATGAAAATGTCAATCGCAGGCACCGAGGACGGTTCCAATAAAAGGCGAATCCTTTTTGCCATAGACGAAAGCGAAAGTTGTAAACAAGCTTTCCAGTGGTACACAGATTATATCATGCTACCTGGAGATGAAATTACCTTTGTTCATGTAATGGAACCCGATATTAAATCCCTTGGAGCTTCCAGTAGCTCGACAGAACCAGGAAAGGGTCAAAAAAAAGCGTTTGATGAAATAATGAATAAATCCAAGTTCCTCGGAATTTCCTACATTACGATGGCGAAGACATTTAAATTGGAATCATCAGCCTTTCTTCATGTGAATACAAGACCAGGTCGAGCAATTTTAGCCTCTGCGAAAAACCACAACTCTAATATGATTGTTATGGGGTCTGGTGGTCCTGGACTTGTCAAACGCGTTTTTCTTGGATCCGTTTCGGATTATGTAGTTCATAACTCTCCCATTCCCGTTGTCATTATACACACTGAAAGCCATTCATAAAGCCTGCATTTACCTTTGATTTGATTATTTGGAACTGCGCTCATAAGTGTTAGTAAGCATGTCCAGATTTGATTTCCATGTGTAACTTAAATTCACTCTGTTGACTAGCCGTGTTGTAAATTATATATTTTCTTTGCAATTTTCATTAAGATATTTATGAAAAATATGCCCAATCCGTTGATGCTAAAATTATGGAAGGGAATTGCTCGAATTTTCTTTCTTGCAAATAATAATATCAATCAAAAGTCGATATGATAACTCTCTTGTAAGCTTGTATTATGCTATTTCATACTGTCTTTAAATAAAACATCTGTAAAAAGCAGGAATTTTATCAAAAATTATAGGCCTGTGATTCAGAAAAGGGTGAACGAATTGCTCCATATATTTTTTACTGAAGCAGAGTAATTTAATAATTTTTGTAGTTAATATACAATAATTTTGAACCATCTAATTATTTATTTTAAGAAAATAAAAAATGCAAGTTCTTTCTTGTATAAGCAAAAGGCTTTTATGGGCCACTGATATACCACCATATCCTCATTTATAACAAGATACAACATCTCTACCTACAATATCTCAGAACCACCAGAAACAGTGGTGCATATCTGCAGCTCAAAACACCATTTCTCTTTGCTTTAGTAAGAAATTACAACCATTTTTGTGAATAAATTTGAAATGGGTTGAGTAGCTACCTGGTTCGCCATTAATATATAAGTAAGGCAACCTGATTCCCAGATACAAGCATGGAGGAAATGCAATAAAAAATTTTATTACCTGGGGGATGAATTCTGATCACAGAATTTTAGAGATTCTGTTCGGATATCGAAATAATTTAATGCTGCTTTCTTGCACCTACTGAAACAAAGCAGATACTATTGACGAGGATTCGTGATAAATAGTCGGACCTCCTTCCCTTTTACGAAGCCGCTCTGCTGGACTTATTTCCAATTGTAGTCAATTAATCCTCCTGTACTCAGATATTTTGTAAGAAAAGAAATTTTCAGCTCGCTCTCCTAGTTGAGCATCCAAAGTTAGATTCTCGCCGGGTCTCACTTGATGTTGGAGCTTACTAATTTTATTTGATGTGAAAATAAATGTCAATCACCATAAAGAGGAAGATTTTGACTAACTCGCAGCTATCTTGAAGAGGTAATTAATAAAAATTTGTTGTCCCGAAATTATGCTAAATGTCCAAGAAATCGTCTCCAAATATAAGTACCCCTTCAGATTCTCCTAAGCGAATCTAATTTTCCCATTAGATGTTGTTATCCAGACGAACTTATAACCCTAATGGATGCGTTGGTGTTTCCTCAATTCAGTCATGCCTAGTTGGTTGAATGTTTATGCGATTTGAATTTCACAAATAGCTTTATATTGTGTAAGTGTTTCCACTCTAACTTCCTGCTCTCTGAAAGTTCTAAAATTGCTCTACGACGTTTAAGAGACGGAACAAGAACGATTAATTCATCCCCAAAATCATTCAAATGAATATATAGTTGAAAAATATTTAATCATACGTTGATAGTAGCTATGACAATATCTGTCTCTATGAGAGACGGACACCATGGTTTTTTAAGTCACTTCGAATGGAGATATCGTCTTGGAATTTTTTTATATCAAGGACAATCCTTAGCCTTTTCTTAATCTCAGTAATGGTGATTTCATCAAACGCTTACGCAGACAACATGCCCCCTTGTGATCCAAATGAAGAAAAACAGCTACTTATACTAATATCTGGTGGAAGGCGAATGGTCATTTGAAGCGCTTGCCTAGAATTGTAGAAAGCAAATATAATTTGGA
Organism: Hymenolepis diminuta; assembly: GCA_900708905.1. Lineage (NCBI taxonomy): Eukaryota > Metazoa > Platyhelminthes > Cestoda > Cyclophyllidea > Hymenolepididae > Hymenolepis > Hymenolepis diminuta. Next base: position 3,438,831 of record CAADRB010000010.1, read on the forward strand.
ATCTTAAACTTTGAAAGATTAACATTACAATATTTTCTTATCAGCTATCTATAAAGTGCTCATTTTACATTTCATTATCTCGTTATTTTGGGGGTGCATTGAGAGGACATAAATAAAATCGAATTTTTTGGCATGCCTTTCAAGTGTAATCATTAAAATAAAATAACTTCTTTTGTAGTATTTTTACGAGATATTAAAGCTGTTTAGTAGCACATATCGATTTAATGTCAGTGTAGGAGGGGTGATCTAAACAAAAATTCTCTAGGAACATCTTATAGATAAGGTAATTTAGAATGGAATGTCATTGAAGATTTGTAAGGGCGTAAAAGATAGAATGGCGAACCAAGAAGCATTAAAGGGCACAAAGGTTAGGGGAAGCGACCATCTTGTTACATTGTCCACTACCCTCTCTCACGGTATGAGACCGCGTGGTTGCCTATATCCCTAGTTCAAGTTTCTCATAGAACCTGTTCAGCCATACTAATCTTGTTTTTCTGCTTGATTCCGCAGTGTTTGACCAGACTGCTAACTTAGACTACTTCATACTTCCCCACAGGAACAACCTTCATTAACTTGTTGACCGATTATCAAGAGGTAATATGTTTCGGGAGCTGAAAACTCCTGCGAAGAAGCACCTTGATACGGTTTTTAGCTGTGTTATGTGCTGCTTGTCAAATTACGCATACAGTGCCACTTTGTTTAAATATGTCACATGTTTTATTTAGTAAAATAAAAATTAGAAATTAGAATGACACTTTAGTCGATATTTGAAGCATTCTGAAACGTTTAGTTGGGACGATAAAATGACGTCAGATATTCCAAGTAAAATTTGCGTCTTAAAAGGTAAATATATTCTAAAATCGAGAATAATATTTTGCTTGAAAGGAATTCACGACCGTAGTTTGGCAGCTGTCGCTCTTAAATCATTTGACGAAATGCCAAAGGAATATTTTGCATTTTCCATCTGTCGTCTTGTGTTCTAAAGTTGGCGGGTTAATCTGGATCTCAATTTGATTATACCAGAGCGTATATAAGAGCGTATGCATAAAATGAGTTTGGTCCCCAAGATTTATTAATAAAGCAATTACAAAAGCATTGCTTTCATATCAGTATCATAAAGAACTAGTTTCTGCACTTTTGACATTATCCAATGTAACCACTGTCTGAAGTGTCTTACTAAATATACAGTATATTAAATGCTCATAGATGTGATTTGATAAGGGGTTATAATCTAATAAGAAGGCAAACGAGTTGTAATCCCATGGGACACATAAAAATACGTTTCCAATGCTCTCAAAGTTAGCATGATTGCATGATTACTAATTAAATAAATTATTTATAAACTGTTATACCGTAAACTACTTTACCATGATACAATATATTTACGTTTGATTGAATAAAAGCACTGCAAGAAAGTGCCTTTATGTAGAATGCACGACAGTAGACCTCTATAAAGTTAAATAGTGCGACAAAATTCATCACTTTTTGATGTATTTCTTGTCATCATCAAGTAAAACAATGAAAATAACTATTGAATCCTCTTGACTTGACAGCAATAAAAGGATTCTGCCAGAATTTCACAAAACAGCCATATCTGAATCAATCGATATGTTTCGCATTCGTTTCGTTCTTTTAGTTATAGAGCTTTTTCCTTCTAACTTGTCAGTTTCCTGCAAGTTGAAACAGCAGAATTTAACCAATGTATAATATATTTGCTCCCGCACTTAGTATTCCTTGCTTGATGAGTTCAACATCAAATAAATATGGAGAAAATTTTAAATGCGTAACCTGGGCCTGAACACTAAAATTAATAAATCCATAACATAGAAATATACATATTGCATTACAATTATTAATGCTGCAACTGTTAGTTTGGTTTTTGTCAAACAAATACAGTTATTTTATTATGTTCTACAATCATTGAATCAGTATTTCCTTTTCGACGAGGATATTTTTGCTTAAAATAGCAATGTGATAACACGCAGTATTTCTCCCACGCTAATCGACAAGTGGAACCGATGATATTTATATTAAACAGATTTTAAGTTCCGTTTAAATTAGTAATTTTATATATATTTGGGAATTTTTGAAACATTTCATTGATAGATGGATCTTTAAATTAAAATTTGTAAATAAAAATTATTAAAATGTGTGAAAATCAGATGGTGTATTAGTATGTTTCCAACTAAGAAATTTTTAAATTTACATGATTTATTCAATTTCTTTTCCTTGGGTCTTAAATTATTTGATTTAAATTCGCGTATTTATTTATCTCACTTGTTTGAAACGGCAGTCAAATGTTTCCCCTCATATAGGAATTTATTTACGCGATTTGACTAATGAGGGAATGAATTCACAAAGTAGAAGTGCAAAAGTTAAAATAGCTTGTTTAAAATAGAAACGTTAGATTTTATAATATTAAAATAAAGTCAATTTAGAGGCATTGAAAACTGAAATCAACCGCTTGCCATTAGATGCATATTAGATAGTAGTACAGAAAATGAGAACGGAGCAGCGTAATTAAAAATATGAAGGTCGCGAAGCGCTGTATGTTAAGGTCAGCCAATCCAATTGGACAAACTTATCCTAGTTTTCTCCATCTCAAATGACCTTGAGTCTCAAAATTGATTCGGGTAACAGGAGTGTACTTAGTTTTTACTCTAGCAGTAACTTATGCAGCATGAACGACCGGGTTTTCCTCTTCCCAGTTGATGATAAAAGAACTACCCAGCGAGCTTTTCTTTGGTTTATTAATACCTTCGTCCAATCCAGAGATGAAGTCGTTGTCTTGCATGTCATCAAACCAATTGATGATGTTGTGGAGGAATTAGGTTACTCCGTATTTTCCAGTTATCCAGCTCCAACCAGAGGTCTTGTTATGGACAACCGCGTTGCTGAAGCACGAAAAATCTGTTCCACATATCTCGAATTCGCTCATAGTCGGGGACTAACGGGGATTCGAGGATCAATATCCACCCATGAAAAAGTCGAGGAAGCGATCGTGAAGTCAGCAATGGTTAACAAAGCAACCACTATAGTAATGCCAACACGTGGTCTTGGAAGGTGGCGATTATTTTGGGGTAATAGTGTTAGTGGTTTTGTTTCCAAGCATTCGACCATCCCCTTGATAATCATACCACCTTATAAGGAACATCGGCGAAAGAGCCAGTTATAAAGCAATAAATTATTTATTTAATATTATCATAGTGTTTTATTACCCAGTCTTCTGCGATTTTTGTTTTTTTTTATTTCGGAAAATAATAAATAAAGCGTAGCTTTATGCTTTTAACCTAGTCAGGATTTTCAAATTAAATATTCATTTTTAATGTAACCCATTGAAAATAGTGTTAGTGGGCGTGTACAAAAAAATGCAGACATGCTCATCATTCCTTTAGGGTCTGTTCAAACATTTAGAACGAAAAGGAGAAACTTTAGAGAGATGCCATTGATAACAAAGTCGGTCATATAAAGTATCAAGAGAGGCAAAATTCAGCTCAAAGCTTAACAAATTTGAAAGAGAAAAAATTTTCCATCAAACAGATGATGAATAAGAGTTTATAATGGACTTATACACTAAATTTTAAAACAATTTAATTTAAGCATTATAATTATGAACTCAGTTACCAGTATTGTGTTTGAAATGATATTTTCAGTGTGCTATTATGTCATTAAGTTAAGTGGAATATTAGGCCAACTTTGTTTTCAGAATTAATTTGAAAATAAGCAAAATTAATTTATTTTTGCGTTCATCAGGTTAAATAAAATAATCAAAGAAAGCTCTTTCCAATTTAAAGGAAAGATAGATTGAAGAGAATTTAAAGTCGTAACGAGGTACTACTACTTATGTCCTACGAAAATAAATCTGTTTTTTTAAACTGCATTTAAAGTGTTGGTCTTATTAATGGTAATCCATCATTTTGATGCTTCAATAAGAGATTCGGCTTTGCAACCCACTCTGTAATGCCACAAAGCACCAGAATTCCAGTTCTGATTATTCAGTATGGATTTATGTTCTTTTGTTCAACAAAAATAATGATTGAGAGTTGTAAACTATTGGGAATATTCGTTACGAGCTTTATGTGGATTAGATTTTTTGTTTCAAAACTTTGCAATTAAAGTCGTTTAACTTTCCTTCAAATTAACCGGCAAAGAGATCACTGAAACTCACAACTATACATCCGATATAACTGAAAATCACTTGCTGAAAAATGAATTATATAATTTTCGAGTTTATGAAATCATGTGCAGTAAAAAATTATGAAAATTTTCAGGAGAGTTTTTTTCTACTGGTCAAAATTAGTAAAACATATTAAGTTCTGATACCTGCATCAGGATTTGAAGAAGTCTATTCTTCTGCTTTAATTTTAAAAAGGGGAGTGTTTTACATTAATTTTTGATGAAATCGATAAAAATTATTTTAATCCTTCATTTGAAAATATCAAAGTGATTTATTTTTAGACTCCACTTATGTTTATTTGTGACTAAAAGATTGTTTCAGTATAAAATCTTAATTCATGTCTTACTTAGGCAAAGATATATTTTCTAAATAGATAAAATAATAATAATAACATCGGAACATAAATTTTAACATTTTGTTTAAAAAACTCAATATCACTATCGACAAATGTTCCGTTATCACATATTAAAGAAAAAAATAGCTTAAATATCTTAATGAAAGCTATTTTAGATATTAAAACATAAAAAATTCACAGCATTATCTTTTGAGATAGGCGCATTTAAAAAATCGTTAATTTACAAAATGTCGTTCACCATGCATTAATTATTTAAAAATAAGATTTTTAAAAGTTCGTTTTCAAAAAAACCGCTATAAATCAACAACATTTGAATTGTTAAAAGTGCTTCAAGATTTAGATCAAAAAATATCATGTTGTTTTATTTTAGGAAAAAGAGGCGCATTTTTTTAAATATCTAGAAATATGTTTGAAGTTGCACTAAATTTAGTAATTTTAAATCAGTGTTTCATTAATTTTAAGTCATACATTTTACGAAAACTCTTACATGAAGTTTGTTTTATAAAATAGAAATGATTTTTCTCAAAGCTGAACTGGCATTTGTTAAAAAAAACAATTATCAAAATGTTTTCAAAAGAAGTGTGAAGGGATGCATTGACAGTGACAATAGTAGTGTTGGCAGGTATATTTTTTATACCGGGAGCTAAGGTACCATTTATGCCCTTGTTCTATCCAGTCAATCTGAAGAGAGATTGACTGTATTGGCGCATACTCTTCCAAATTTGGACACTTCGCCATTAAGAACATCTAATCTTATGCAAAAGTAAACTAGCCGTAAAAGAGACCTGAGTACTGAAACATTAGAATGTGACAGCTTATTATTTTGAAAACTGCGATGCATATCTCAGTTCGATTTAATAGTTAAAATGAATAAACTACATTGATGAACTCAGTTTGATAGACACATCAAAATGCTTGGAATTTATTTGAAAATGGAAAATTAACCATTTAAAATTCTCAACATGCATTTTGGTACAAACTAAAACGGATCCATTGAAAGTATTAACAAATTAAATGGGCGAATGACTAACGACGACTGAAATGGTTGAATTAATAGAATTTGTTTTGATGTGAAATTGACAGCCTTCATAGGTTCAAAATATATTAAAAGTCTTCTAAAATAAGGAAATGAAAAATTTTCAAGTTTTGTCTACTACATACTACAAGTAATTTTGAAAAACATAGTTCGGAATGAAAATAAAAAACATATCAATAATTATCTGTAAACCTTAAATCTTAGATAATCTGAATTTATTACTATTTTGTACAAAACTCAGTTACCTTCACTTGATACTGTAGCAGAATCCAAATTGCCACCTTGCACGCTCGTCAAGAAGGATATTACGGATTCGAGGTAAATTGCAACCGATGCATGTTAATTTATAGAAGCATGATCCGATAATGCTCACTTAATCAATATGGCCTAAGACAATTTCCCTCCGCCAAGAACAATGCTAATTAACAGTTTATTTAATGGCTTAAAAATTACAAAAATTAAATTAAAGTTAATTAATAATAAACTTTTATTAAAGAAGTAAGGTGAAAAATGACGATCAGTACAAAATTCTCTAACTGTTTAGTTCCTGCAATTCTGCAAAACTGAAGTTTTGAAGATTTTTGGTCTTCGTCCTGTAAGTGCTTATAGTATATGAATAAACATTAAATTCACATCGAATCCTTGTTTATGAGTTTCCTCCCTTTTTTACTGTAGGTTGGAATATTTAGATATGCGTTTCCTTAATGTGTAACTTAAATCAATTATTGATTGTCTATTCATGGGAATGCATTTATCTGTCGAACTGCGGCCTGGTAATTGATTTTAAAGTGTAAATGCCTGCAAGGCTTTTTGTCGTCATTGATGATTTGAATTGACAAGTTGAAGCAACTTCAAAATAAAAAAATTGAAATTCATGTGTCTATGTTTCATACGGAAATCATTTTGATAAGTCAAAATAGCATTATCATTAAAACACTTCTGTCCTGCCTCAATCGGTATGATATCAAATGTGGTAAATATAGTGTTAATTTTTGCCTATTCCCTGTTTGGCAACCTCATTAAATGGAAAATTTAAATAATTTAAATTTCAATAAATTCAACCTTTAACCCTATGAGATGGTTAGGAACCGCAAAATATATTATTGGAGTTTTATATAGGTATTAGAGGTCAAGAAGAAGCTCAAATTGACCTGTTTCATATTTGCCGAGGAGATAAAACTCAGAGTAAACCATGATGAATATTTTTCCGTCAATAATATCAGAAATGCCTAATCAAATCGTTAAGGAAGCCTTAAAACGGCCAAACCAATCACAAGAATTTCTATTGAATTACCTGTTCATTTGGGGTTCATCTGTCTTACTCTGTGTTGAACATTTTGGCTAATTCTTCTGCATTAGACATCATTAGTCATAGACAAAATTCTCACCCTTAAGCTACGTTTATAATAAAAGGAACTTAATTTAAAATATTTTCCTGGGCAGATTAATCACCATTCCAATTACTTATCAATACTCATTGAATTATCATCAATCCACATCGGTTGACATCCAATCTAGACAGCATTGAATTAATGTTAAAATTTAAGAAGTTGCTAAGGTGAATATGCCTTTTCTCAAGTGTACATCTTGAATGTGATCCATTTAAGGGCCTAAATTAAGTTACAGACAAAGTCTTTTATTATATTTCCAGTGCGATAGTATCTCCATTATACCATCATATTTGGTTTCATTCCCTTATTTTCTCACATCGAAATGTTCAAAAGTATGAAAACCTCAACCAATCCTGTATTGTATGCATACGAGAACGCAACGCCGATTACTCTCGCTTAGTCCTGACACCTTCCCTTTACTCCAATTCCCAATCCATCTTCATTCTCCCCCACCTTTCGTCTACCATTTATTTCCTATTGTAAAGTATACATTTTATCTCACTATTTGATCTTCTTATTTGAGAAATTCATCCATATCTCATTAACCTTAAGATATTTCTAACCCAAACTGAGTCAGATTACTGCAAGCACGCCAGCACATGGACACAACATATTACTTTACTAATTCTGGTATCCAAACAACCTCAACAGTTAATATGTAAAAGTATTAAAGTAAAGTATTAAATAAATAAAGATATTTTAAATAATGCATTTTTGACTCCTCGATTTAGTGGAAGCTGAAAAGAACACGTCAATAAATCAATTGGAACTCTCTCTACTCTTCACTCTTTAATTTTTGTCCACGTGCATCTATACTTTATTATCAATTGTCCATTGTTTAACATATCCGGATTTTAGTTTATTTCTACTTCCTTTGTAATAATATTTAATTTGAAGGGTACAGACTTTTAATTGTCTCCCTGTCTTATTTAATCCCTTAAAATCCTTCTTTGCTATTATTCGCCTATCACTGAAAGTACAAAATAAGAGGCTTTTTGCTTAGTTTTTATCGGTATTCATCACAAATCTCGACATTAAGAACCCTGAACTCAGCTTAATAAATCATAAAATTGCAACATGTCTGGAGCAAAAAGGTAGATGCAGATTTAAAATATTCTTTAATCTGAAAGTGCCTGCAATGTTACGCTCAAGAGAACGTTTCTTGAGATTAGTCTATTAGAGCTAAAAACACTACCTGGTCGAGAATATCTTATTTGTTCGAGATTCGAGGTAAAGTCGCGTAAAATGGTACTTTGAATTGCATGCAAATGCCCGGGGAGAGGAATACCGTTAATTAATGCTTCTTGTACTCTATGAAAGACATAATCTTCATTTGAAGGACATTTTATGAAAATTACAAGTAGATAGTTCCTAAAAAGCCTTACTAAGTTTCTGAAGTAAAAATGAATTCTCCAGACATTTATTTGGTTCTGGATTAATTAAAGTTTATAATTCGCACGTTAACCTCAGAATATTTGACGATATCTTTATTTCTCATCCATAAAATTAAGGCAAAAATTTAGTATTGTGCATGCCAAAAACTTTCTGGCAAAGTAGGCATTTTAATTTAAAACTGAGATTATTTACTTCAACAATAGTTCATGTTTTAAAGTGCAAAAATGTTCAATTATAAACCAGATGTCAGATTTGATTGTGGACTCTAGGGCTACTCTAAATAACAGGGATTTTCTCTCACCACTTCGGGACATGATTAGGCTTGCATGCTTAATTAGGTTTAATTTGATAATGTATTTACAAGTCATGCTGAATTTTTATAAAATTCCAAATATGTTTGCAAAAATTCCAGAAGGTAAATCATTTAATGAAGAGTCACAAGTCTAAAAATTGGCTCTAATCCCTTTCATTTTAACTTTCGCTCAGGATTATGAGGGAAAGGCGAATACATTTCCCTTTCTTTTAAATTTGTCTTTCACGTCTAATATATTGTAAGAATAGTTCATGATAGTAAGTGGTACAAATATATCATATATGTTAAGAATGTCGAAGTTCATTACTTAAACTTTGAGACAAGGTCGGCGACTAAAGTGCATCAAAGTTTGCACAACAATAGTGATAGAGTTACGTGCATTCCTTTGATATAGACTCCTAATTCTTGGCCACATAGGCTTAATAAAGTATTAAGCCTATATATATATAGGTATATAGGTATATAAAAATTTTCTCGCCAGATAGAGGTTTGTAAAGAATTCTAATATTCTACGCTGTCTGATCCGTGCTTTCAAATAATAATTTCAGTAGAAGGACCCTTCCACGAAGTGGAGAAAATATGCTTAACAGGAGTATGAAAATTTCGAGTTAACAAATCGTGAAAAATGGAATCATAAAGTCCTTCCATCTTCCTTGTCAACATATTAGAATCTAAAAACCATCCATCATGTTATTCTTTCTATATTATTGATACGATCTTTAAATAGAATGAATGATCGTTTTTTAAGAAGTCTTTACCGAGGAATCTATGGTATATTATTTGGTAGCAGTATGCCATTTACAAATCGAGAATAATATAAAATACCCTCACTAAGATCTTTCGAAAATGGGAGTGTAAAGGAATAATTTTAATACATAAATTTTGAGTGAATTTGAGTGAGAATTGAGTGAAGGTGAAAAGATCCAATTTAAACTTATTGTTTACCTGAAAAGTGCCAATATAAACCAACTGTTTTAAGAAGAAATAGATATTCTAATTATTCTAATAACTCAGAGTCCTTTTAGTTTTTATTATGTTAATAAAATCTAAAAGTTTTAACAGTGATGCAGTTTTGACCAGGACTGTGTACCTTTTATAATAAAATTAAGCAAAATAGGAGGCGAGCTTTATGCTTTGAAGATCTTGATTCTGAAACCAATGATTTCCATCAAAACGAGGTTGTAAAATGGCCCAGCTTAGCCCACAAGACCTTGGCTTGATAATTTGGTAGCATTCCGTTTACTTAAAGTTCATCTCTCAAGCCTCCTGGAGAACTGTTGCTGATGTCAGTCCTAAGCAGCCTAAGCTTGTTCTTTCCTGCTTTTCTGTATTTTACCAACCAGATTGGATCCGCCTAATTAAAGAAGAAGGCTATCACCCGTAGTTACTCATTTTAAACGACAGAGTGGTGATGACACTCCCGTTTATGGATCAACAGAACTATTCCTTGGCCTAAGCTGTAAATTACAACACCTACAGTATTATTTAATAGCGATGAATCTAGAAGGTTGTAAATGTTCTACATAAATTTCAGTTATCCCCGTTTAAGATGTAATTCGAGTCAACTTTTTATCATGTTCAGTAAATAATTATTACTTATGATTGAAGAAACTAAAAGAGATTCCAATTCTATACGTTATTATTTACCAAATACTTTTTCGTAACAAAAATAATTTACTCTCTAAATAATCTGTTTATAGGACTAATATAAATAAATATTAATCTATTTCTGCACTAAAAGCAATAATTAACTACAATATTTGATAAAAAATGATATTAGATCTCTTTAAATCAATGCATTACAAATACATTTCTTCTATGTATTTTCGTTTATCACAAAATTTCTGAAATTCTTTACATCCCCTGCAATTCCAAGACCACAAATATCCTTTAGTTACTCTTAATTAGCATTCTAGTGCCTAATTTGTTGAATAATTATAAATTTTAACTGTACTATGTTTACCTCCGAGTTTCATTTTGTGAAAATTGGATTAGTCGTGAATTCAAAGGAAATACATACATCTGATTTGATTTATTGATTAATTAGTCTAAACTTTTGACAGTAGTAGTAGTTTCCAAGACCATTTAGGTAAGAGCCTTCCAGCGCTCAGTATTAAGTGGGGAGTGGCATCATGGAGCCTCTCTGGTGGAGACTCGATTTCTCTCACTCTCTATACAAGCAAGACTTAACCATTGTGGTTGACTATTCCACTCACTAGGTGTACGTCGATGGGAATCGAACCTCTGACCTCTGACACGGCAAACGTGCACGGTGGCCAATGCTTTAGAAAATTCTATCCTTTCACTACTTATTTGATAACAATTCAATAAGTGAGTTAATTAAAGCAGTACATCTAACATCCATAAATGTCGATTTCACTAATTATGTAGGACGTCGGCATCCTATGTGCGCATAATTTAATTAATACCCCATGCAACCACTAAAAATCAGTCGAAAAGGTTAACAGTTGTTCATTTCCTATTTTATTCCTATAGATCTGCTTTCATTTAAGAACTCCGTTTGCATTCATTATTCCGTTTATCGTCCCAGCCAATCAAAAACACTGCCCTTGATCGTTTAACCAATAATATTAAAGTCACGTCTACGAGTTGAAATCGGTCCATTGTGCTTTTCATATAGCTGTTTTTAAGCATTTAATCTATACTTATGTCTGCTAGTGAAATTTCTACCACCACCTCGACATCAGCACCAACTGTTGAGTACAGAAATGTGCTCATTCCCATCGATGCTAGTGCCAACTGTGAAAGAGCATTCATCTGGTACTTAGAGAACTTGAAAACCGATAAGGATCTGATCTTCTTTGTTCATGTCATCGAACCTGCTTACTCTTCTCCTGCTGTTGGACTAGCCATCGAGTCTCCTCCTATTATGATCGACGACATGACAAGAGTGATGGAAGAGAGCGTTGTCGTGGGTAAGAAGCTGGGGCAAAAGTACATGAAGATGGCAAAGAATGCCAAATTACCCTTCAAAGCATTCCTTCACATTGACACCAAACCCGGGGCTGCTATTGTGAGATCTGCCACCGATCACAAAGCTCATCTCATCGTTATCGGATCCCGTGGCTTGGGCGCGATCAAGAGAACCTTCTTGGGTAGTGTTTCTGACTATGTTGTTCACAACTCTCATGTCCCCGTAGCCGTTATTCCTCCGCAACATCCTGCACCTCATGAACATAGGGATCACTGAATAAACCTCCAATTTCCATTATAATTTTCCATTGTTCCCTCTCCCTCTGGGCTCTATGCTATGTTGAAATCCTCTGATCCCTTTTTGGTAAGAAAATTAGCGTTTGAATATATAAGATATGTGATCATTGCATGTGCTTTTCTTTAATGCATGGACGAACCATTTTTATTTGATAATCTTCAGAAGTACCCCAAATATCATTTTGGTTACTGTACTATTCCTTTCTACTTGGTTTTTTTGGAACAACTATTAATGCTTATGAAGGTGTTTTTTTTAGTAGGTGGTCTTTATTGTTCGTTTTCCCGCAGCTTATTTAATTGTTCTTTGGTTTGTACCGAAAGCTTATCTGAAGTCAAGTTAATATTGAATCTCCGTTGAATAGTTTCAATATTATAGGAATAAGCTATCCCATCCCATTTGCATTCCATTGGTGTAAATTTATGAGATCTGAAACTTAATATTACCACAGATACTTAAACTTTAAATCCTGCAGTAATATCTACTTCGATCAGTTTCTCCTAGAAGGCCTTAAAATTAGTTGGAAAAAAAACGTCACGTGCTACTACAACAAAGGGGAACACTAAAAGACGATTAAATTGACCTAATTTTACTGGTCATCCTCTTGAACTCTATCTGTATTATGGGTCTTTGCTGATACCATCTAAAAAGAGAATATTCTCACCACTTTCAGATCAACCATGCTTTAAACATGTGATTTAGTCTAAGGCGCGCTTTATGAGAGAAAATGAAACGGGTTATCCTTTAAGCTAAACAAACCTAAAGCTTTATTAGACAACCACGAAGTCAGCGGTGACCTTAAGCAAGCTCTTTATCTAGAGCAATCGAAAATATCGATTTTCATAATCACGCGTATGCTTTATGTAAAAATGAATAACTGAACAGAATGAACACTTGGTTAGTCAGCTATAACAGCGGATGTGAGCAAGCCAAACTTAATTTAAGACAAATCGATTTCTCGCAATCTAAATATGGTGAAATTAGAAGTTTGTTTTATTTGGGGTGGCATAATCAGGTCAGGCATTTGGAATTATAAGTTTCATGTCTTCTCAAAATTTAACACCAACAGCTGGCTAACATACAGCCAGCCTAACTGCAGCTCAAATTTAGGGAAATAACAATTTGTTTAAGTTCTATCATATGATAAACATTAGGTTTCGGTGTCGTTATTTATAAAGTCCGCAGGCCATTTTTTTTGTTTGGAAAGATGGCTTAATGCTCATTTGCTAAAGGCAGCGTGAAAGGGGAATTATGTATGTGGATCTCAGGTATCATTAAATGAAATCCAGGTGAGAAAGCGCTGACGGATCGATAACCACAAGCCCAAGCTGACCAAAGGTCAAACAGAATAAAGCTCATTGGAAAATAATCCATGGGTTTCAGCAGGAAGTGAGGCAATGCATAGTTTAAAGGAAATGACTTGCAATATATATTGATGGCAGTGACCTATGCTATATTTATTTAAAATTACCTAATTAAAGTGATGATTACCATGATTATGACGAAATTTATCTTGACTGAATACTATCTTGACTGTCTACTATCTAAGAGTATTAGAGTATTCTCTCTGTTTATCGTACAGGCAATGTGCTGCTACTAATTGAGGACCTGTTACGTGTTCTTGTATGCTTACCATTGAAAGAGAAGGTGATAGGAAACCAGAAAATAAAGTTTTAAATCACAAACTTACTGTTTTGTGTTGGGAGAAGTAAATCTTACAGTTTGTCTCTAAATCGCTTATCATCTGCATCAATGCGCAGGTACATGGGGCTGCTGACATCCTGATGGTTTGTTTGGAATCCTTCTTGTGATGTTTTGATCTGCAGCATTAAGTTGTATAAAGATGAATAAAGATATATATATATATATATATATATATGGCTACATAGCTATATATATATCAGGGTAGTAAATGGTTGCTCCTTTCTTCTATTCTTTCATTCAAAATGGACTTTTTGAAGCCTACTTATATTCTAAATAATGTCAGCTAACTCAGTAACTAAGCAAATCAGATTTTTCGGTAGTTGATCCTGTTTTCTACCGTTTATTCACTGTGATTTAAATTAAATCTCATAAATCCGTATTTGCTTGATGAATGATTTGGTTCGCCACTTTTAATATGTGGGGAAATTTAAGTCAAGTCAGTAATAGAGACAACATCTATCTACACAGCAGCATGATACGAGAGATTGAAGCTAGACTGAAGTTTTTAGTACCGTGGATTATTTGATACTCAGTGACTCTTGCAGAAAGGGATATTGGTTCTATCGATCGGCTTTATCCCTCAAATTAACAATCACATCGATTCTGCTTCATACTTCTAATTCTATTCGTCATTCGCATGACTTAATCCCTTTCCTCTTTGAGACGTAATAATAACGAAATCACTTTTTCATCAGAGCATTTGAATTAAAATGCTTGAGTTTGTGGATGTGAAAATTTAAATCTTAACCAAATTATTTTCTAAAACGAGAAGAAAAATATTGAGGGCATATCTAGCTTCTGGATATTTTCTCTACACCCCTGTGTGCGGCCTTGATACAGACCAGCAACTCAATTTCTTACCTGTCAAACAACGAGGTATCAACTGAATTTATTTTCGGTTCTCCTTAAGTGGTATGGATCCAAAAATGAAGAATTTGAAATATTGGCAAAAAATCGTTATCAATTTAAACAATTTTACCTCTAATAGTAAAAATCATTAAATCTGTCCTATTTGTCCACCTAAGGAATCCACGCTCACCTGAAGTTCGTCTCTCTAATATGATCCCCTAAAGTGATGGATCTGCTTTAGGAGTTTTAGGGTCAATTGAGCTTTAATCATCCGGCTAATTTTCTTTACCACTTTTATCCTCACAATTCTATAGCTAGCATCCTTTTAACTGCCGCTACTATCCCTTGGACCATACATGTCCTCCCGGTAAATATTTGTACCATCTCCGCCAACCTACAGCACTTACAGACTATTTCAATCTTCTTAGGTCTTCTCTTTACTCAAGGTCTTTGACCAACGTTATAATCAAGATTTGCAGAAATTGAGTGGGCATAACTGGAGGGCAAAATTTGATGCCTATCATCCCTGTTAAAGTAGTGTGGACTTGAGCAATGATATATGTACATATCGGTAACCCCTTTTAAAATTATTGTGTATTATTATGTTAACCCTTGTATTACCTTCTCCCATGTACATGCTATCTCAGTATTAGCTTTCGTCTCTATCATTTTTCCATCGTATGTCCTCTATGTATTAATCACTATTTTGTTTTAATAATGCCAATGGTTACGGTGCGGCAAAAACTTGTTTTCAAGGCCTCTCTCCAGCTACTTATGAGACTTGAGGATAAACTCTTATTTATTATTTATTTGGAAATTTCATTTACCTCTTCTCCCCGTAAGATTAAGGATTAAAAGTTCTCTTCACATTTCGATAGCTATCAATTTGCACCGTAAAAGGAGAAAACAATTAACCTATCTAAAACATGTTTTATTACTGCCAATTTGTTTAGTAGTTTCGTTTGCGGCTTCAGACTGTAAGTGGAGGAACAATAAGCCTTTGTCTCATATTTTATTGATTTTCAATTTACGGAGAAATAAAAAGAAAATGCGAAGCCTATTTGAGATACGCTTCTTTTCAATAATAGGTAAGACATGCAGAAATGCAAGAAATGCCAGAACCTGAAATTGACTTTGATATTTTATAAGTGGGATTTTTCCCCAATTTGGCCATTGCTATCATTCGTTTGCGTCTGCTTGTACGTGCTTACGAAACACTTCAATCATATGACGAATGGCGGTAAGTACCTGCAGAACGATAACTTCTTTCGAATTGCAGATAGAAAATTGTGGAAAATATTTTACAGATTGACATATCAAAAAAAAAAGAAATGCAGCAAATTTAACTCTTGGTCAACTATTATTTCAAATTATTTTCAATAAAACATCCACTAACATATGTTCTCTGACTATCCCGGGATTTCAACGTGAAGCTAGATATTATCTCTGAATTTGAATAGAATTTTATATTTGAGCCATTCAGAACACTTTAGATGAGTACATTCAATGGTTTGTGATCTACAGTGTAGTAGTGAACAGATTACAGATTAACGAGTCGCTATCACTGGCGTTTTGTTTTTATTTAAAGATACAAAACGAAAATACTAAGGAGCAAAAGACTGAAATAATTTTGGAATGCAATGAATTTATAATAATTCCGAACCTTCTCTGGTAGCTGAAAATTTTACCTACTGTAATTGCGGACTATCTACCCTCCTCTTTCCTCCTTTGTTGGCTTATGCCTAACAGTTGTCAGATAAGGTAGGGATTTATTTTATTCGGAGATTTTCAGACATGCAATAATATTTTAAGTTATTTGCTGAACTAATCAATTAATTTCGAATTCTACAACGACCTTTTTGCCTAACTTACGAACTCAAATAAACTTCTTCTGGTTTTCTTAATATGTGACTACAGTGCGTATATTGGTCGGTGTTTCTGTAATCCATTGTGAGAGCACAACACTTGCAGCCTACTGAAAGTAGAGCACATCAGGCGTCTAAAGATTCCTTTTCGCGCTGAAAGTTAAGTTCTTACCGAGTTGGACATGGTATGGCTTGAATAATGGCATAGGCAAAATATTTGTCATAGTTTAATTTGTTCGCTTAAAAAAATTTTTTGAACTCAACTTTATTTCAATTTCAGATTACAGCTATTCATCAAATGTTAGATTAATATGCAGTGATTGGCAGGAACAAATCCAACAAATTTAATAAAATTATGCAGAATTATAATTCGGAAAGTTGTCTACTGTTAGTAATGTGTTGTAATTAATTACGACTAATGTTAAATTTTTCTCACTGCCTATTATATTTTATCTTTTTAGTAAAAATTAATCTGTCCAGCACCAGGACGCAGCATCTGTCCAGCGCCTATTTGCTGCTTTATTTTAATTTATGAATCTGGCATGGTTTGACAAATCCTCATTAATTTATAACAGTCTGCATTAAAGTTCAAATTCACAATGTTGGATACCAAGACCCCTTGATTTCTTAACTCCCTTTGAATGTTTTATGTTCAATATCGTAAATTCCTGGCTCTTACATTCTCCTGACCTCCTTTCTAACACGAGCATGTTAATTCAAATGTGCACATTCCACCACATGCACTTTAAAACGGTGGTTACCGCAACAGCTCCTTTCACCTCAGCTGGCGTTTTTTCGCTTGTACATTACGAACGATTGAATCCAAAAAAATTAATCTTTGATTGCAAAGAAATTCTTATTAAAAGTTTAATTCTATATATGAAATGCTTTTGTAAACCAATATGTGAAGATTGAAACTGACTGATACTTCAGGAAACACAATAGACGCCTTTGATAGATGTGCTTAAGCTGGTGTGTTCAATTTCTTAGTTATTTTGCATTGTTAAAAAAATGTCTTTTATTTACCTTTCTCACTGTTCGCTTGATTTAATATTAAAATATTTTCCTCATTAAAAGCGTTATGACACCCAAAAGCATAATTAATTGTGAATGAATCTAGTAGATTTAAATGCTTACCTTGTCTTCTTAATTGGGAAACAAAACGATTAGACAGCGCTTCAAACCACTTGCCACTTATTCAGATATGCTGTGTAAGGTAACAAAAATTTATCTCAAAGCTAATTCAAGAAGGGAATGATCGAAAGAATTAAATTTTATATTTCAAACAATGTAGGGATTTTGTAAATGCTGAGTATTACTATTACGTTACAAGTGAATTAAATCTTAGAAAAAAATGTGGAATTTACAACTTCATATTGTTTGATTTCACTGAGTTACTTTCACTATCATATTTTCTAAAAAATCATTCAAGGTTAAATTTTCCTAAAGCTTTGAGGTAATGATATCTGACCGGCTAAAACGAGAGGCATTAAAAGCACATTAAACCTGTTGTCGCGTTAATTGTGGTAATTCCATTATCTATAAAAATATAATAATATGAAGTCACGTGTCAATTGACACTCGCCATAGAAATTGAACTGTGAACAATTATCTGTCAAAATATCTCCAGTTTTATCATTTTTCCCCTTTTAAATGCCAATTAGACAAGTAAACTTGTTTCCATGACACTCTATATTAAAGCACATTTCTTTATAACGGTTATAAACTTAAAACCAAATTAATCTAAAATTTGTGTTAAATATGAATTAACTCAGATTTAATGCAGCGTTGTGTTTGCTTTAATGAATAATACCTGTAAATAAGTTTAGAAACTTTGAAAACCTAAGGATTTCCTACAATATTTCTCTAAAAGACAGTGAACTCATAGTTTTCCTAATACTTTCTCAAAGAATTAAACATATAATTGTATTTTATAAATAACTTAACTTTAGAACAGTATTAAGAGGATCCGATAATTATCAAGAGCCGAAATGCAACTTCATTACTACTAGTGATAAAAATGTTATTTAAAGAGCACAATGGGTTTTTTTATGATTTTAAAATAACGTATTTTAGATCACTCCTGTAATAAATTTTAATTTTTGTAGCCGATAGCAGATCAGATGCAGGAACTCGCATTCCACTGATAATATCTTAATAGATAAACCAAATTGCGGTGTGTAAATATCCGATAATATTTGTGGGGTTCACAATACTAACAAGGCTGAATCACGTGCGCTAGAACGTCTGGAAAGTGCGGTATGTATCCGGACGCGTGTGCAAAGACCTCCTCAACCAATCAGCAATCAAGATCTCTGTAGCCTGGCCTGGTTTCGTATTTAATGACTAAGCTTTTGACGACGACTCACACATAGAAGTGAGGAGTAAACCTTCTCCTTGCTACTTTGGGAACAGTAACAGAGGACTCTGCTAGAGGCTATTCGGAGTGCTTAGGAGGATTACTTAGGTGTAGCATCCGCTACATATTTTATGATAATTTTCCCATATTAAATTATCGTAATTTAAAATAATTAATAATGAACAAATACTTCTCTTATTATATTGATTTTTAATTTGCGTTAATTAACCTTCATCACCTTATATGAATTTATTTTAAAATGCAAATACATGCATTGAATTTTTTTAATTTATTCAAATAAAAACTCCGGCCAAACGCAATTTCTCTAATTAAAAATTCTAATGACAGCTTTCCACTGCCCGAAAATATTCTTAGGTAAGCTAACCAAATTTACTAATCTTAAATTGGTTTCAGTTTGGAAGAACACGTATGATTTTTGGAAATTCATTTTTACCGTCGGTTTCGCGACGGTTAGTCTTAAAATGCATAAATGTGTGCACAGGGAACTTTGCCAGAATGCTGTGTTCAAAAGTAACTTATTTGATATTATTCTCTCAAATATATTAATGATAGCGATATTTAACCTGACTCACAAAAAGTCAGGTTGTATTATAGAAGAAAGAAATATCTTCCCCCCAAAAAATATTTCTCCTATTTAATATTCTCAATTTTCCATTCCTATAATTCCCGTTTATATGAACTAATTTGTACTTTATAAATGGTGCACAATCTGAAAAACGTAGTATTAAGAACGTTTGCATTTGTGACTAAGTGTCGAAGAGCAGATTATATCAAAATCAGAAGCTCTCAATTTCACAATTTGTTGATCCACTGGCAAAGAACAGAATGGTTGGCTTCCTTGTCATTTCTTCTATTATTAATTACATCCAAAAAGAGAAGTAAAAATGTGGCTTAGCTAGAAATTAATATTTACATTGTTTTTCGGTTATTTGTCGAGAATGGCAATGACAACAGATTGAAAACATATTGAGGTATTTTTTCTTTAAGAAAGTAAATGTTTATCATATCCGTCTGCAGCCCCCAAAGTCAAATTTAATATCAATATGAGTAATTACAATAGGGTGCATGATTGTTTAGCTGACCTTCGGTTTTCTTAGACGTAAAATCTACGCAGATAGTGATTTTATTCGCTGTATGTCCCCTAATTGAAAGAAATTCATACCGGCATGCCACCAAGATTATGCATTCAAATCACCCTTGTTCTTGAGCTAAACGTTGATCACGGCAGATTTCGGGATATTTCTTCTGAAGCTACTTGCGTCGAATCTTATTTAATAATTTCACATCACCTTTTCTATTAAGAAAATGAACTTCTGATATTCTTGACTGCCAGCTTTCGTCCATAGATAGGTCCAGACACTAGTTTTCTCCGGTAATATCAAACGCAAAATTTATTGGCGATGTTTAAAAACAAAACTGGTTAATTTATAAATTTGCTAGCATTTAAATTCTTCAAAATTTCCAACCACAATTTATTCCTTTCCTGAGCATCAAGTTTTACTTCCTCCGGCCAACAATAACCAACTCGGGCTAATAAAACAGAGTTTTGAAAAGAAAATATCGTTTTATAACCTCATTGAAAGTTTAGAAATTCAAAAACAGCAACCTAGGAAACGATGTGAATGCCATTGAAAGATACTTTGAACACATGGCATTTAAAGCCCTATTCAAGTGCAGTTGTTAGAAAATTTTGCAAAAACTCATCTTGACACGGAAAGAGCTACAATAATATGATATAAGTACATTCCAGTAAAATTTAAATTAATAGTTGAGTGTATATTACAAAAGAACACTTAGAAAGTTTATTAAAAACGTGAAATAAAATGGAAATGTTGTACTCATGGTAAATATATTGTTAGGTTCTACTACATTTAGTTCAGGCTAGTCAGTAATGGGAGAACTTTCTCTCCTTTTAATAAATTTTTAGTAACTGTCCCTTTATTTGACTGTGTATTTATTGAAATCGATTGAAAATTTATTGTTAAAATAATGAAAATTAACAATGCGACTTTGGCAAACTCCCTTTCTCATCCTCTACGATTTATTTTAAAAAGATAGCTAGTCAGATGTTTTCTCATCATTAATAACCGTAAAAATCTGTTAATCACGATTAAAAATTTGTTTTCTTAACTCAACCTGGATAAACATATTTATGAAATAATACGGTCGTCTGCATTTACGAGCCTTTCTAATCAAAACATCAGGGGGAGAAATTCGTATATCTATGTATTATTAGATATGAATAAATGCGGGTATTAATAGCAAACAAATAACAAATTTCTTTTTCAAAGGAGCCGGTTTTAACAGTACTAATCACCAATTTTTTTAACTACACCTTTAAATCACTACCTTTTTCCAAAATATGTACCAGAGTGCGATCTGACATAAATTATTTTTGTGATAACTATTGTGAACTTGTTCACCTGAAACTAATGGTTATAAATTACTGCCAATAAAATTTCAGAATCAATAAGATGGTGGGATTATTTGCAAACCAGAAATACTTTCCAAATTAGGCTTTAATTTTAGATGAAGTTACAATATAATTTCAATAACTTTATTTTGAAAGTAATTTTGAGCAAATACAACAACTTCACAGTCATAACATCGCAACATTTTGGAAAAGAATTAATTTTTTGGTACTGACCGCTCAGCCCAATAGTCTAATCTATGGGATAGAGTGAATAGTTGCTACTCGAGATAAATCATATTAACAATATATAGTTAATTATTCATAAAATTTACCTTTTTGTTGAAATCAACTAAAATTGTGGGTTGTTGCCATACAGCATCTTGGAGTAATGTCTATCATTATGATAACTTCCTGTTGTTAGGAAAACAGCAAACTTTTGTTGACTATTTTGGGAGTCTATAAGTCTATAACACATAAAAAACACGAGTTTCCATCGTGTCGATGGTCAACAACTCGCCTCACATCAGTGATAATCTAATAATCGGATTACATATCAACAGATGAATAATCAGATGTATGTGTCTTGTGTATTCTACCAAACCCACATGTTTGCATTGTCCTAATTGTCAAGTGCTCTTCACGCTTTCTTCATCAGTCACTTAGCTTACAGTAAATTCGTCTCTATTTCACCGACCCGTCTCCATTCACGCTGTGCCAGTCTTTATCCTCTATTCTCCCAGATTTCAGTTCCTATCTTGCCTCTTTCTCTTGTGCCCCCTACCATGGTCCAATACACCATTGCAATCCACTCAATTCTTCATCCTGAGTTTGCACAGGCTGTTGTTTCCGGTCATGTTTTAAGAAAATCAGTAGCTTTCCAAGGGATATATACCTAAACCTAACTTGATCGAGTACCTATAGTAGTTCCACTGACGGGATTTAGTGATACCTAAGTCTCAATCAAGAACTCTCAAATGATATCTAGATTCTGATTTCCCTATTCTCACCGAGCACATCAAAGCTCAAATACTGAAAAGATATAGATATGTGAGTGACGTATACAATATCAATTGCCCCTAGCGATTTTATTACATGCTTACTTTCTTCATTTCCAGGCCGTCATATATGCATATAAGGAAATAAAATGGGTTATTAAGAAAGGCGATTTCTCCATACCTTTGGTTTGTAAAGGGAGTTGAGAGTTCGGTTGTAAGACGATATATACCGAAGAAGAGACCGACCCTGTAGTGCTAAATAGGTAAACAACTGACCTATTAAGATATCGAAAATCAAAATACATATACTACTCAAATGACATTTAAGTAGAACTTACTAAAATGAGGTAGAAGGCAATTGTTGCAACGAGGTGGTGAACAGTGAAGATGAGCATATTTTTGCGATCATAGTAAATCGGCATTGAGATCACATCTGTGAGAAAAAAGACAGATTGAGGGATCGTGCTATGAGAGAGCTATTCATGAGACTTACTGCCATGGTTACACATTTTTGCACGAGCAAATTTAGAAT